>JAHPZR010052441.1:0-2500 GCA_019787425.1 Platygyra sinensis
TGATACCTTTTCACATGTTTCATTTATTGGTTGCGTAGCTGCCATCTGAATCACCTCATTCCTGAAATCCTTGGACTATTGTTTAACAAAAACATATCAACAAATTTGAAAACTTTTAAACTTTGGTGTGAAAGTGTGCTTAATGGCCAAAGAATTTCAAACGTTTGGTTACCAAGCATGTCATGTTTGTGCCCAATTAGAAAATATTTTTTCTGTCACGTGTCTGTGCTTAGATGAAGACAATGGTACTAGTCAGCTGAAAGCTGGTGTTATTTGCAATGTATGGCATGGGGGTTCCCTAAGATCAAAAAATTTAAAGAAATGTATGGGACTTTTTGGAATTTCCAGAAAGATATGGGCATCCTAGAAAATATCCCTTCCATGGGGGAAATAGGGATATTTTCTGGAATTACACAATTATGGCATAATTTACCTGAAGTGGGACACAATCCTCTCTGCACTGCTATTGATATCACATATATTACACAAGCAAGAAATGTTCTTATGATACTACGGAAAAACTAAATGGTGTTACTTCAGATTACAATATTTTTCAGGTTGTGTTAATATACTGATGTACTTATCATGTGGTTTTTTTTTTTGTCAATTTTACAGAAGCTTGGCCACAGGCTATCTGCCCTGAGTAAAACAACTTGGAGCGAGCAAACGAAGGATGAGATTAAGCAAGTGCTGACAGTAGAGTATACAAGCTCTGACGAGAGCTCATATGAGCCAGATTCTGACTCTGAAGTCCTACAGTTACAAAACTACAAAGTAAAGCATTTGAAATGGAAGTGTACGAGATTGACAAATGTTAAACAAACACTGGACAATATATACTTTAAGTCTCTTCCAAGGCGAATCCGTCAATCACTTGTTCCTCGAGTGCCACATTCACAGGAATCTGAGAGGGAAATTCCATTAAATGTTATAGACTGGGCTGTGCGACAAGCAGCACCAGCAAGGAGGCCTGTACCTATGCCGTGTCAGTACCTAGTATCAGGCTCTCCTGCTGGTTCTGAAGCTTCAAGCAGCCTTTCTACAACATTTGAAGATCGGGTTCTAGACCCAGTACTTGTAAGCACTCCTCATTGTACCAGGCAGTGCTGAGATTGTACAATCATGTATGTGGAGTAAAATTATCTTAAGTTGTGGTTATACTACAATCTCCCAGAAGGAATATTCCAACACTATGTCTGATCTCGATTTTCTAATGATAGTTTTTCGCTTTTCCCAGTGTAGGTGCTATAGTGTAGTAACAACACATGTGAGGTTGACCTAAGTGGTTAATTATAGTTTACCTGCTGGTATTTGAGCTTGGTGAGGATACACCAAGTATGCCTTTTAAATGGAATGATGTAGTGTAGCCACAGCTATTGTTACATTCATGACAATATTAATGATTTCACTTTTGAACATTTACATTACCAGTCAGATTGTAGCTAGAAAGGTTATTTACCTGGCATGAACTTGTTCTTCTTACACCTGCTTTTAGCTAAGAGAAAATTTAATATTGTAAAATTGGAGCCATTTCTACAGCCTCCAGTACAGTCAGTATTTTATAAGTTTCAGTTGCATGAATTTGGTTTAAGTATTGTCAAGTTTCTTGACTTGTGCCAGCAACATTGCACTATGCCAGTTGTTGTCTTTTATACCTTAAGCATTTCATCATAAGGTGCTTGATTTGATGACTGCTGTTTGGACTTTGTAAATATAGATTATTTCATATCATGATTATTTTTACCATTCATTAATATAAAAATGCACAATTTATTAATAACTTATTGCCTGTGAGAAGGGTGCAATTTGGAGGAAAGCACTCTTTTTAGTCCGCTGCTCTGAGAGTCTTTAATTTTGAATGTTAATTCCCTTTTAGTTAGAGGATGTAAACAATTGTATTAACTCAAATGAAAGACTGTTTTATTTGAATTGTATATACAGACAAGACTAAATTTAGGTTGTTTAAGTACAAAGAATAATGAAGTTATTTTCAGCTTATAATAAATATCATTTGAACTTGATTGTCAGCAAGTTTTGTAGTTATTTTGGGTTCAATTTGTAGAAGACATTCATTTAGGTACTTTGCCACCTCAAAGTAGTTGTCTGGCACTGAGAGAAGAAACCGGGCCATTTTCTTTTTTGTTGAATTACTTAGCATTTGTGTGGTTTTTGATGCCCGTAAAGGAGTATGAAAGGATGCCTTTCAAGCGTTTTAAAAGGCTTTACCCCCAAATTACTGCTTTACTAAAATAAACTTTAAAGTGTACATGACGTGTCCGTAAAGCCGCATGAAAGAATGTCATTACAACCCTTCAAAAGGACTTTACAGACTTAGTAAACTGCGGCTTTACGCGACCTTTCCGTAAAGCCATATGAAAGGTTGCTATTAAAGCCCTTTAAGAGTGCTTTACGGCACTAAAGTATAGCTTTACGCGACCTGTAAAGCGTATGAAAGGACGCCTTTACAGCCATTTAACAGCGCTTTAAAAGGGCTTTACGG
>JAHPZR010052441.1:7500-10000 GCA_019787425.1 Platygyra sinensis
AAAAGTCCAGAAGAGAGCATCACGACTTGCATTAGGTCAAAAACGACGAGAAATGGAGTATGAAGAACGCCTCAAAATTCTAAAATGGACCACCTTAAAGAAACGTAGACACTACATCTCCCTTGTAGAGTGATAAAAAACCGTATTTGGCTAATCATACTTTTAAATTATTTGTGAAAAGCGCAAAAGTAAATCCTTATAAATATTAATCTTTTTTTTTTTTCGCATAGTAAAAGCTTGGAACAACCTACCACTGCATGTAGTGGAAGATGAATCTTTTAACATTTTTAAAACCCGGTTGAAGTCTTATCTTAATTCGCAAATATGTAAATAGTTTTATCCTAAGTAATTATGTAGCTTGTTTTATTTTTTTTTTTAATCAGGGAACGTTATAGTGTTAACCTCGTGTTTCCTTTCATGATGTATTATTATCATTATTATTATTATTATTATTATTATTATTATTATTATTATTATTATTATTATTATTATTATTTTCTTTTTTTCATCGTGAATAAATTACGCTTATATGCTTATGCTAAGCCCTTCATAAAAAAACTTGAGACTCTTTTTTTATCGGGTGTAAAGCCACTCGGCTGCTCCTCGTGGTTTTTAACCTTATAAAACGCCCCTGCTCGTATTTAAACAATGCTTTGAGCACTTTCGTCCATTATGCGATGTTTTTTTTTTTATTTCATACATACTGAGATTCTTTCACGACCGACACGTTTCAAAGGTTGGAAGCCGTTTATGGGTGAAAGCAAGAAACACTAGTGTAGCGCCCGGGCTTTCGTAAGCTGCTTTTGTTTTATCACTAAATCAGCCGTTGTTGTTTTAAAGCTAGGGGCATTGTTTCTGTTATTTGTTCTATCGTACTCTTCAGGGGCAGTAAGCCATTCATTTGAAGACCTTAAGAGAGCTGCTACATCACCCGCAGGAAATAACGCCAAATCTACAAATAATTATGAAACATGAAAAGGTAACGGAACAACCTGGGTTTCAAAATAACCAACGTGAAAATTTCATTTAAAAAATCAAAATACGGTAGTTCTCAGAAAATAGTTTTTTGAAAATAGTTACTCCGTTAATCTTTATCAATATTGCTAAAGAGTAGTCTTTTCCACAGCCAGTTTCTGGTGGTGTTATTTTTGCGACTTATTCACCGTTTTGATTGGATCACTGCTCCTCTAAATAACGTTCCCGACTACCACTCTGCAGTCCGGGCCACAACCAGAGCTGGATATAAAATTTCCTGTAATTTCATTGGCTAACAGGCTAAACCAAAACATTGGCTTGACCGCGAAAGGACTAAGTCCCAGGTAAAAAACTCTCCCGCTCTTCGAAATCATGCGAGAGACGCAGAATGTTCGAACTTCGAAGCACAAATATTTAGGAAAATCAACCCTATAGGACGGATTAATCAAGAAAATTTATCTGCCCAAGGATTCGATGCACAGATATCAAGATACTGTTGACTCACCAAGCGTTGTGAGCAAACCGGGTACGCGTGGTCACCAGTGAAGTGCAACGTGTGGACTTTTCGCTAAGTTCTGCGCTAAGCTTTAATAAATATTACAAGATACCTAAGCAAATTAAGAGGAAAACACCCCAAAATAGGCATATTATATTATGTGGTGAAAATGGTTTGAGAACCGATCCCTCGAATCTGGATGAGTATTTGCAAGTCTAAGACTGGTCTCTGTTTGTTGTGAGCGAAGATATTTTGGCCTAGCGGACTTGCACATTAAAGTGCCTATGAATTAAAAAATAATTGCTGCTTATTTAAAAGACTTTTCAAAGTAAAGAAGAATGGCGTTTTTCTTTTGGGAATATCTTTTTTTCTTTTTAGAGATATTTACGTTTTTGTATTATGCAAATGAGAAAAGTGACGACGTCATAGGTGGTTCCCATAAAACAGTACAACACTTAATCAAGAATATCTCCAGAAATATTGGAGCAGTGTTCTTAAAACTTGGCACCAGAAACGTGCATCACAGAAGAAACAGAATGACACCTACAATGTTGTTTTCATGGGAACACTCTCGGCTCCAGTCTCTTTCTTTGAAAAACCAAATATCCTCATTTGCTATCTTTTAAACTGGGACAGAGGGTCTAGCGCGGCACACAAATAGTTCCCATATTGTCTTAACTATCCCCAATAGATTGTTGTGGGTGGATAGATCCTTGTTTAGGATAGAATCTGGGAATTTTAGTCTTAATTAAAACAGGACCAGCGGCATAACTGTTGTCATGGCAACGGCACGACAGGTGCTAATTTGCTTATTTTGTGATGTACAGTCCTGATGCCAAGTTTGAAGAACACCACTTGAATATTTCTAGAGATATTCTTGATTGAGTGTTGTACTGTTTTAGTGAAACCACCTATGACGTCATCACTTTACTCACAAAAACGTAAATATCTTTAAAACGAAAAAAAATATTCTGAAAAGAAAAAAGCCATTCTGCTATACTTTGAAAGGCCTTTCAAATAAGCAGCAAG
>JAHPZR010052443.1:0-12709 GCA_019787425.1 Platygyra sinensis
TTATTATTATATATGGCGTTCTTCCGGTGTGATGAGATGAGTACACAAAACGAGTGCAAATAATGACGCTTTGATCGATAAAATAAAGGTTCATTTTACTTTAACAATAGAGCTTGTATCAATTACAAATAAGTCTCAGATGCAAGCCTCCGGTGGGAAATGTCCTTTGTAAGATCTCATTTTTCGCTTCTGTCTCTTCCTTCCGCTTTTTTAAAACGCCTTAGCTTGGAGAACGTTGTAGATAAAGAAAGAGCGCACTACTAAACAACGTGAGGAAAACACACGAGATACCGATTGAGTTGAGATATTACTGTTTACCACTTCGAACGGCGAAATCTTCAAAGAAGTAATGCTTGAAAAACTTCAACTCTATTCCTAGTCTAATGCAAGCAACTTCTACTACTCGAGATGGAACCGTTGCCCATTGTCAGCAAACGCTTCAGCCTAATTCTAATGGAGGTTATAATTATTGAAACCTTTCTCTCCAACTTTTTTCTTTTGTGGTTACTTTGGTGCTTTCTTCGGACTTGCAAATGAACACGAGCGTTTGCGTTTCTTCCATAACATATTTAAGCTTACATCAACAATCTAACAACGGGCAACACTCAGAACGGCTCTTCGAACTTCCAAACGCAAACCTTTTACAATCGTACATACGTGGCAATCTGTCACAGCAAGTTTTAAATGCAAATCTATTTCTCGTGGAAACACTTTTCAAGACAGCTATCAGTTAGAGATAATTAATGCAACAAGACGTCTTTTGTTCATTATTCTGCTCAGAATTAATCATTTGTCATAAAATGGTTTTTAAAACATGGTCAAGTTTGGGGTTTTAAGGGAAATTTGCTTAAAAATGATATGTGAGTTTGGCGCGAAAATTGATCTGCTTAGCTTTTGTTTGGTGGCGTCAGACATATTAACCACTCACTCATGCAGTTTTGTCTTAAAGTGCACCTAACCCCAAAAATTTTTTTTCGCTAAAACAATAAAGCTTGTTTTGTGGAGTAATTAGCCGCAAAAATTTTTCGATTGGTTAAATCCTCGAATTTCTGTGCCCCCTTGAAACCGAGTTTCGTATGGTTCACGACCGAGCATAGGAAGTCTGGGGAGAGTAAAGCCGTGACGTCCACTTCGAGAAAGAAAGCTTCGGCTGTCCCAGTCGGGCCTTTTACTCTGTGTGAGCGTAGAAGCCTTTTTGCCGCACAAGTTTTTCGCTGGGGCTCCACAATCGACAGATTTCTGTTTTTACCAACAATATCTTCTACTTCGTCGGATTCTGAAATGAGCTTTGACTCAGAAGACTCCGAAATTTATTATATCGCTGAAGAGAATGACGACTCGCACTTGTCAACAAAGCAACGTAAACAGTGAGTGAATAGTTAGACGATGACGGCCGAGCTGATTTATATGCTGAAAACTCTCTGGCCAACGAAGAATGGATAGACAAATGAGGTGGATGCTGACAAAGAACTCGAACGAGCTCTGATGGACAGACCCGAAGGCAATGATATGTAGAAGTCAAAGAGATTGTAGCGTGTGGCGCGTATAAATTTTACCAAATTCGCGCATTCTTCGATCTCGCATTAACACACTTTCGTATAAATAAAGGTCAAGTCCGTTTACTTTCTCGAATTATTTAAAATTCATTCGTTCAACGTAGATCAAAATGATTATCCCATGACACAATGTTTGTGTTCTTTTCGTGCGAGTGTGGAAATTGTAGCGTCGCTTCCCTTCAAAACATCAGCGAATGTTATTGTTGTTATTATTATATTAAAGTGAGTTAGAAGGTTGTCAAGACTCAAAGAAGAGTAATCTTGTTCTTGAAGATATTGGTGCTGATGTTATCTTAAAGTGTGTTACTGAATATCCAGGAATTATACCTGTATGGCTTCAGAAATGGAGTTTTAAGATTAGTAGCGGGCAAATACAAAACTATCTGTCGGCTGTCACTGCCGACTGACTGCTGTTGTTTCTCAGATCAGATGCAACAACGGCTGCATGAATCGATGGACAAGCAGTTATTCCAAATTCGTCTCGCTTAAGTCACGGAGTCAGCAAAATCCCTTCCTCTCTCTGAAAATCCAGGCATCGAGCGAGATCATCTGGTTTGAAATACTGTATAGAACAGATCACCGAACTCTTAGACGGCTATCGCACGAATCGAGCCATCACTTTGTACGTTTCTTCTTTTCAGGACATCTCTCCATAAAACGGAATGGCATGAAGCGCAGTACCTCCTGTAAGTTTGATGTGTTGCTACATCACACTACACCGCACCTGGCTAGCATTTTTTTTCGAACAACTTTTCCAGCCTTTCCCACAGAAACAAGTAAATATGCGAATCTCAGAATCATCGTGTTCTCGATTTGACGTCACATCCGGCCCTCGACCCATTCTCCGTTAAACTCGGTCGTGAACCAAAATGGCGGCAATTTCATGTACTTTGACGAGCCATAGAATATCAAAGATTTAACCAAATCGAAAAATTTTTGCGGCTAATTACTCCGAAAAATGAGCTTTATTGTTTTAGCGGAAAAAAGTTTTTGGGGTTAGGTGCACTTTAAGTTAGCTGCAATTAAACAGAAGGATCTCATTTTTTTAGTTTTATTTCCAATTCATGGCGCTAAAATAATAATTTGTAAACACAAAATAATACATTTTTAATTAAAGTAATGGTCTATGAAAAACCTCTCATATCTTCCCCTGAGGAGTGAAATGATGCCTAAAAGCTTTTCAAGCATCGCATCGGTATTCGCGGAGATCACGGGTTCGACTGAATCCCGTTGAAGCCCTGATTTTTCAGGCTTCTTCTTTCCAATTGCTTAATTGGAAAATTTACTGCGATGATCATTCTTAACTTTCATCTACAACTGCAGTTCAAATTATGAATTATTTCATATATACTTCACATATAACTTTTTCCCGCTCAAGTACGATTACGTATTTACCGTTCCCAAACTGGCCGTGAATTCGGCGGTATCAGGGCGACACTTTCAAAAAATCACCGAAATTTCGAAACGGGGGAGAGTAGTGTGGAAAACGTTCGGAAAATTTACGATTCAATAACTTACAATTGAATCCTTCAGTTAAAAATTGTGAAAGAACATTATCGCTGTATACTAAACAATTATTGGATGATGTTGAGCACGATATCATGAATTATGAAAACCGAGTTCTGTGTTATCTGCCTCAGCCTTCGGCTTCGGCAGATAACACAGACACGAGGTTTTGATAATTCGTGATATCATGCGAAAACCGAATTCAATGGTAACCAGGCAGACGTTGAACTTGACATGATAAATGCAATATCTGCAGCAGATATTGCATTTATCATGTCAAGTTCACTGACAAGCTATTGTGAATTGATTGAATGCTCTCGACCAATCAGATTTTTCATAGTGAGTCTGATGTATAATAATAAGTCTTGGTTTACATCAGATCTCGACAGGTTTACTCAAATTTCTTCAGATAAATAAGTCATGAGAAATTAAGGTACATATTTCAAAAAGCTTTTAAGCAGTCGTCCTCTGAATGATGCAGTTGTCGATATCATCTTTACCGGTGCAATAGGCGGACATTTTATAGTGTGTGTAGGCGGCGTCGTGCCGATTCCGTATGTGATGTCCTGGTTTGACCTCTTCTTCCAAAACTTGTGTGTAGGCACATATTGATCAGCAAGCAAAGATAAGCGTGGGTAACCGAGTAGAGGAAAGCACTAGTACAGCAGCAAGATACCTCGACAAAGCTAAGTGGTGAGCACGAATACACAGATCACAGCTGGAATTGAGGCCATGAAGTATCAACACCTGAAGAAAAATTCCAAGCTTCGTTTAGTGAAATACTTTTTGCTTTGTTTTCTGTCGCTTCTTATGATTCAAGGTATGTAAAGAGAATCACGCTGTTAAAATATCATGCGCCATTCGGTGAATTCCTTAAATTTTAGTTCATCAACTATTTAGTTTTTTGTTGTTTAAGGACGTTCGCGCCCAAAAACTTCTCACGTACAGATTTTTTTAAAACTTTAACTGCAGGTAGAAAATAATAAGATTAGACGAAAAACGTAAAAAAAATCGGGGGTCACCGAACTCGTTTTGAAGATAAGGCGCGTCACAGATCATAGCATTTCTAGGATTTCCAGCCACTGAGGCGATTCTGCCCGGATTCATTACTATCGGCATATATTTAAGTTGAAGAATCATATCTAAGTTATGTGTGTTTAACACATCATATATAGGCCTATTTGATAGATCTTTGCTACATGTTCCATTAAATCAGCTAGAATTAGCCTTAAAAAATACAACTTTTAGTTACGCACACCTGTATCCATGTACCAATTCGACCCTATTTGAATAGTATATGAGAAATAATTAAAACTTCCCACGTACAGATTTTTTTTGTTTTTTAGTATAATGGAAAGAATCAGAAAAGGAAATGATCTGCCGAAAAAAAAGTGGGGGTCACCGAGCATCCAACAAAAATATTCGCACACAAAGTTAACGCAGAGGCCATTAGCTCTATATTTTGTTGAGTTTTCGACTCGGTGCACGCGCTTGAAAATGACGTGGCACGCGCGTAGCCAATGAATAGCGTGCGCACTAGAGATGCGCAGTAGCAATGGGCGCGAACGTCCTTAAATGCTAACAGAAAATGATAAATAACGAGAAATTAATTAACTTTACTCATTGCTCGCCGTTAAGAAACCCTCTTTGCAGTCCTTCTTGGCTTGACGGGACAAAATATTTCTTTATTTCTTTACAGTCAAACTAAGTAAAGCGTACATTGTACCCCTCAAGATTGCACTAATGAACTGATTATTTGAAACTTGAACCCGCTAGTCGTTTCGCAAATGCAAAAATGAATTGATTATTCGAATATTGACCTCGCTCGCTCGATCCAAGAATACGGCTAACGGGTTTTGTTTTCGAAAAATCAATTCACTATTTCGACTAGTAGGTTTCAAACCTACTAGTCTTTTCTACAATGCAATAGTGAATTGATTTTTCGAAAACGGAACCTGTTAGCCGTATTCTTGGATCGAGCGAGCGAGTTCAATATTCGAATAATCAATTCATTAATTATTGCATTCTTGAAACGACTAGCGGGTTCAAGTTTCAAATAATCAGTTTCTTAATGCAATCTTGAGGGGTACGCTTCACTTAGTTTGACTGTAAATATCACTATACTTCATTGCATACGAGGAAAATCATTCCAGGTATTTGAGAAAATGTAAAAAAAATTAAAAAGAAATGCACATACATCACTATGTCTTTAGTTTAGTATCACAAATTACATAGGTTTTTGTTTCTCTTTTCAACGAAACCTCTTTCGAAATTCCGCGCTGTAACATTTTCCTTAAAACGAAAATACAATATGCCTAGGTTTGCCATAAAAAATTAAAAAGAATTGATTGGATTACAGTGAAATTTCGGTTATCATGTCCTCCATTATTCAATCTTTTAACTGGGGTGAATTTTGGATCTGTTCTCGGACCTTCCAAATTTTCGATCATCTTAATTTTTTGGTTATTCGGACATATCTCCGTTGTTCAGATGGCATTTGAATAATGAAGAGTCACTGTCCAAATGCTATTTGTCCATGAAACGAGCAACAAACCCATTCACCGAATGCAACTTAGACAATAGACATCATCAGTTAGTCTGAACATGAACTATTGTGAACCGATTCGCGATATTCGGCAACACAGGGTTTTTGCAACACGAATATATATCCTCGATCTCATTTTCATTCCGATCCCGGCATATCTGGGAATCTCGCCTCTTATTGCATTCAAAATACACCTGAACCAGTGGTTAGCAAATACATTATTGCTTTCACTGTCTTCTTATGCATCTATCAAATATAGCACAGTCGCTAATAAATGTTGAAAGAGCCGTAGTCAGAAAAGCAGTTTTCAAGAAAAAAAAATGACTGAGAGAAATCTTTATGGTTTAATTCTCTTCCTATGTATTTAGCGTGTTTATGATGACCGTGAAGAACAAAAACGAAAAAAAAAATGATTGAGGCAAATGCTTCCGTTTGCCTGTTCGGCCCTGGTTGGTCGTAACAATAAATTATATCGGCCTAACAAAGAAATAATAGACCCATCACAATTTCAGCTGGTGTCAATTTTATCCTTGCGATATGTAAAAAGCAATAGAAAAATTGATCAAAGCGTAGGCCGTGACTTTATTATTCTCAGTGCGCAATCGATGTTCTGAGAATTGTCGGCTGTAAAACTCCAGACCTCTAACTGGGTATTAAAAGTCAAAATGGCCGCCACGAAAAAAGAAACCCATCGCACGTACAATTATCTTTTATTCGTTTTGAATTTAGTGTGGTGTACCCCCTATTAGTATATTCTGGCAGTTTCATGTACTTTTCTATCTAACTGGACATAAAAAAAGCCAAAGAGCGCTCGAAAAGTTGCACACTTGCTGTATCATAAAATTGTGCAAATCCAAAAAGGAGCAGTGAAGTAGTTACATGTGTGATGTCGCTTGTCGATTTGTCAGACCTAAATTTGCTGCCAAAAATTATAAACGACCAAGAATAATACTAAACGTTATTAATTTTTACTTTCAGTGCAAATTAGCTTTTGACAATTACCGAAAGAGTATTCCTTTTAAAATTGTTTACGCGAAATTACATCGCTTATTTATAATTTCACGAATTGAAAGTTGCGTCACCGAGAGATTGGAATGCGTTTAAAAAATTTCTTTTAATTGAAAAAAAGAGCTGGTTATAAAGCAAAATTTTAATGGCTTTTGCATAGCACTTGTTGTTCTGTAACATAAGAAGGAACTAACAAATGCAAATTTAATGTTTTTTCCCAGTCATAATAACAACGGCTAAACCAATGTAACACATCAGTCATATGAAAACTTTGCAGACGTTTGTATATGCTCATTATACCCCCGTCATACAAACGTATGCAAATTTTTCAATTTTCACCTTACATTTTCTCAGCTGATATAACACCTGAAATGCTGAAACTTTGCAGGGTTACTAAAGTAGAGGTGTTCTTTCTAGTGCTGGTATACGGTTTTTTTTTTATTTTAGCTAATTTTAACTTATTTGAATTTTCGGCCGCCATTTTGGTGAAGGGTCTATTGTGGGTGAAAAGCACTTACTTGTTTAAAACAAAGTGCTAACCATGATGTTAGAAGAGGAGATAAGAAAAACGTGCAATAAGGTAAATTTATGTTACATTTCTGGAGTTTTATTTACCAAATATAACGACGTTAATCCAATTTTTCCAAAACGAATGTTATTAGCGCTTTGAGATTGATCTTATTGCGATCTTTCAAAAAGTTGTATGAAAAAGATTGATACTACGCAAAGTCACAAACGGAAAACGTTTATTTGCATAATAATCCCTAATTGATAGCTCTCAACGGGTTATCACGAAAAGAGAATTTGTATTAAAAGTTGGTTGACAGATTGTCACCTATAAGCAATTACCAAACGTTTCGTGTTTGGAAAGCTTGACGAGCTGGTCTGTGTGTTCTCCGTCTGTAGATTGTTGATTCAAGCTTAAACAAAAATGTTCGCGTCCATTTGCAAGTGAAAAAAAAAAACTTCAGAAGAACCACAAAGGAAAATTCGAGAAAATAGGTTTCAGAAAATATGAGATCAGAATTGGCTAATGCGTTAGCTGCTATAGCGACAAAAGTTGCTGTCAGTTCAGTGCTTGCACAGGACGATGAAGTTCTAAGCATTACTTCTTTGGCGCTTTCGCTGTCCGAAGTGATATAAGTAGTAATATCTTAATTAATTAGCGCTCAACAAGTTCCAAAATAACAAAAACACCTGGTTCTGACGGGCTTACATTGAATTTTATCGATTCTTCTGGGAGGTGCTGGGATATTTCATGGTAGATAGCTTTAATTACGCATATGAGTACGGTCACTTATCCATCTCCCAACGGCTCGGAATTATTTCCTTGATACCAAAAAAGAACAAAAATTTAGAATATTTATCAAACTGGAGGCCAATTTCCCTTTTGAACAATGATTATAAAATTGCAACAAAAGTCATTGCAATCAGAATGGAAAAAGTCTTGCCTAAAATTATTCATTCAAGCCAAACAGGTTACGTCAAAGGGAGATATATCGGAGAAAGTATTAGAACTATTTCTGATATCATGTCTTTCACAAAGACGCAAAATATCCCCGGGTTAGCCGTTTTTCTCGATTTCGAAAAAGCTTTTGATTCCATTGAATGGAATTATCTTCAGAAATGCCTGGAAACTTTCAACTTTGGTCCACAATTACGGCAGTGGATAAATGTAATATATAGTGACATTTCAAGTTGCATCCTTAACAACGGCTTTGCTACTAGGCAATTTAATTTGGAAAGAGGTGTCAGACAAGGCTGCCCTCTCTCTGGCATCCTGTTTACTATTGGGATAGAAATTCTGGGTAATGCTATAAGGCGCTCAAATGAAATAAAAGGCATCGAAATCGATGAAAGAAACACTTTAAAACTTACGCAGTATGCAGATGATACTACTGTTTTTCTTAGAGATATCCAGTCACTAAAAAATTTATTTAATTTACTTGCCCAATTCGAAAATTGTTCTGGATTACGAATAAATCAAACTAAATCAGAGTTGTTGTGGTTAGGGTCACTACGATATCGAAGAGATACACTTCTAAATCTAAGATTAAGTGAAGAACCTATTTATGCCCTTGGAGTATTTTTTTCGTACGATGAACAACTTGCAGCCAAAAAGAACTTTTTTGATCGACTTGACCCCTTAAGAAGAATACTAAACATTTGGTCGTCAAGAGATATATCGATATATGGCAGAATCAATATAGTGAAGTCTATAGCGATTTCTAAACTTACTTTCGTGTGTAGTGTGCTGAATACGCCAGACACGTTCGCTACTGAAGTCAATAAACTGATTTTTGACTATGTATGGAAGTACAAAAATTCAAAGATTAAAAAGTCCACCTTGATTAAAAGCAAAGAAAACGGAGGTCTAAACATGGTTGATTTCACACTGTTTGATAAAGCACTGAAAATATCCTGGGTCAGACGTCTCTGCTCTGAAGGCAATCAACCATGGAAATTCATCCCACTACACTTTCTATCTGGTGTCGGTGGAACACTTGTTTTTCGTTGTAATTACGACTTGAAATATTTAAACTTAAGTGCAAAATTACCCACTTTCTACAAAGACATAATCTCGCACTGGCAAGAATTGAATAAGGTTGTTCCCACAACAAAGAAAGACGTCCTCGATCAAATTGTTTGGAATAACCGATTCATAACAATCAACAAAGCCTCCGTGTATTTTCGAAACTGGCATCGTGCCGGTATTCATAAACTTTCCAGTCTCCTCGATGAGAACAACAATCGATTTCTGTCTTTCAACGAATTCTCACGAAAATTTAAGGTGAAAAGTAATTTCTTACAGTATCACGGCCTCCTTTCAGCAATATCGAGTGAATGGAAAAAACACCTTAAAGAAGAACAGCAAGCCGCCACAGTTAATTTACCTGAAATCGATAAACTTACGTGCAGAACAATTTACAAAGCGCTAATTGATTGTCAGAATCTCCCTCCTCCAACGGCTGAGAAAAGACTTATAGAATGTGGTTTCGATATCCACGAGCGACAGAAAATATACTCCTTACCCTTTCTCGTGACCAAAGAAATTAAACTTTCAATATTCCAATACAAGATTATTCATAACATTCTCTACACCAATTGCATTTTGTACAAAATGGAAAAGGTTCAGGACCCTCATTGTCCTTTCTGTACAAACGTAGACCAAACAGTCGGTCACTTATTCGTATCGTGCCCCATCGCTATTTCTTTCTGGTCGGATTTTATTAAATGGTATCATTCTGTTTCTAAAAAGACCCTTAGCCTTTCCAAGAATGAAATTATTTACGGAGTTCTCACGAATTGGTCTTCCTGTTCAACCCTAAACCACCTAATTCTCATAGGTAAATACTTCCTCTATTGCAAATCACTAAATAGCGTTAAATTTCAGTTCGCGGATTTCTTAAATCTTGTATATGATAAAATTGAAATTGAACGTAACATAGCTTCTGTATCAAACAAACAAAATATTTTTTTAAAGAAGTGGTCCAGCTTCATAAATTAACGTAAGGAGCCACAGTTTCAATTTTCAAGGCCTAAACAATAACATACAGTAAGTAAGTAATGTAACGTATCGTCAGGTTATGTCATGTATTGTAAGCGATAATGTATTGTATTGTAATGTAATGTAACATAATGTAATGTAGGCAGTTAGTGTCGTATAAGTGATGTTTATAAGTAAGTAACATAGTGTACTGTAAGCAGGCAATGTAATATTAAGCATTTGCAAGTAATGAATGTAAACTGAGTAACGTGGCGCAATGTAAGTAGATGTATGTAAGTAGAGTTATGTACCGTGTTAGTAACTACCTTTGCAGTGTGAATTAAAATGTGGAAAAAAAAAAAAAGTAATATTTACTTACTTCATGCAGCATCTCGTTGGGTTTCCTTCACTTGGTCTAACGAGTGGGGTCATTTCGTTGTTCTATCGTCTCAGCTAAGGCGTTATAAAAATCGAATGGAAGAAAACAGAAGGGACCAGTTATTTTCTTGCCTTAATCTGGGCACACTAGACGGTGGAATTTAAAATCTTACAAAAGATATTTCTCGCCGGACGGCTATCATTTGAGACTCGTCTTGTAATTGGAGCAGAATCCTATCCGAGTGTCTCAGTTTACGTAAAAATGAAGCCTTGAACTTGGTCGAATATTGAACGCGTCCTTATTTTCCAAAACGTTTTGTGTAAATATCTCATTTGCGCTGGGAAGGACGCCCCAGAGTCCCCAGTGTATATTTCCCTTGATTATCTCGAAACGAAAGATGGAGTGAGGTGAACATTTCGAGTTCGTTTCCGTCCAGTTTTCCAACGTTATTCGCTGCAATTAGGATGAGTATTATCATTCGATTGCATTTTCTTGGCTTACTTTCCATTGGCCCGAGACCCCAACACGTGACCTGCAAATCACTCTGCCGACAATAATAATGGTCCTGCTACCTGGGCAGTACCGTCTCAAACGTTGTTTTGCCCCGCAAATAATATTCGGCTTCATACGTGATTTAAAACCCCACGTTCTCGAGAGGAAACTGGCAGATCGCTTCCCCCAGCTGCCAGGAAATGCTTAACATCTGAAAAAAAACGTTGGTGATCGAATGATAAAACTATTAATTGAAGCTCGGCTATCGGCACAAGTGTTTGTGATTTGGTTCAGTGTCCACCGCAGGACAAATCACGACTATTTTTCGCCACCTCGTAAAATAATTGTTAAATGTTTGCTTGGTAAATCAGGCACAAAGAACTTTGACGGGGAATTTTTTTATTTTTTTTTGCTCCTTTAAAAAATTATGACTATCTTAGTGAAGAGAATAAGTGCGTGCCAAAAACAAACAGCTAAACGGCGTGTTCAAAAACACACCAGACAAGTGATTCAAAATTTCCCTACACGGGTTTTAGAGAAAGTCATGTTCGAGAAGACATATGCGAGTGTTGATTCAGCGTTCTCCCGCGCTCGATTCACAACACGGAATGACCTGATTAGTGAACCTCTTTACTTTATGAAACAGGGTGCTATATTCCGAAAATTCAAGTTTTTCGATTTAGTAAATACCTTCGCAATCTACATTTCTTAAGCTCTCGGAAAATGTATACCTCTCTCTTGTGGGGCCTTTACCCTGAATACATACATGACAAGTATTTCAAAGTGGCGCCAACGAATGATGGTCATTAGGGGTATACTAATACCCTCAAGAAATACCTTAGGAAAATATTTTTGTCTATTTTAGGTACCAAATGGTTGGAAAAGTGGGAAGTCTCTCGCTCGTTCCGAGATAAGAATAATAAGAAAGTATTCCCAATGCTCGTGCCTACTATTAAACGCTTGCTCTCAGTATACTGCAGCGTCTAGTACAATGTAGCAGGATCGAGGAGCTTATCTCTGGTCAGTAATTATAGGATCAACCGATGGTAATTGTTAGCCGCTCATAGGACACTTTGTTTTAAAGTATTAGTGACACATTGATTAGCTCATTTAATATTGTTGAGTTGTTATTTTATTGAACAGAATTCCTCATCTGCCACTGACGCGAAGTGTCGATTACAATCTTCCTGTTTCCCGTCAAGTTGTCGGCGCACAGATCCTATGGGAGTAGATCCAGACTCAACATTACTCTCAACTGCTCCATCATCACAGCAGGACTGGAAACTAGGCATGACCTGGAGACAAGTCGGAGAAAACAATACACCAACAACACTGGTTTCACCAGACTTGGTACTGCCTGCAATTTAATGCAACAAAGGTACAGCAACACGATGTCATCGTGGACCGTACCAATATACACTTCACACGTAGGTGTTTCTTAGGTTGTTTTTTTTTACCTTAGCTTTTCCATTATGCAACAAAATGAATTGAACTCTTCAACTTCTCGCCTGGCCCAAAGTATAAACTACCTCTTCTGTAAAAATCACATATTGTCTGTTGCTTTTGGAAAATTCTTAAGATCCAAATACAAATGTTTTACACAACACACCACTCTTGGCAGCAGTGACATACATTTGTCAGCTTGTTATGGTTTTTCAGCCTATTGGAAACTTTGAGTGAGGGATAAGTAGGCCAAGTTTTTGTCATACCGCAATTTCCGGCTTAATTGTATCCGG
>JAHPZR010052444.1:5000-10918 GCA_019787425.1 Platygyra sinensis
ACATATCTCCGTTGTTCAGATGGCATTTGAATAATGAAGAGTCACTGTCCAAATGGTATTTGTCCATGAAACGAGCAACAAACCCATTCACCGAATGCAACTTAATAGACATCATCAGTTAGTCTGAACATGAACTATTGAAAACGGATTCGCGATATTCAGCAACACAGGGTTTTTGCAACACGAATATATATCCTCGATCTCATTTGATTCCGATCCCGGCATATCTGGGAATCTCGCCTCTTATTGCATTCAAAATACACCTGAACCAGTGGTTAGCAAATACATTATTGCTTTCACTTTCTTCTTATGCATCTATCAAATATAACACAGTCGCTAATAAATGTTGAAAGAGCCGTAGTCAGAAAAGCAGTTTTCAAGAAAAAAAAAATGACTGAGAGAAATCTTTATGGTTTAATTCTCTTCCTATGTATTTAGTGTGTTTATGATGACCGTGAAGAACAAAAACGAAAAAAAAAAATGATTGAGGCAAATGCTTCCGTTTGCCTGTTCGGTCCTGGTTGGTCGTAACAATAAATTATATCGGCCTAACAAAGAAATACTAGACCCATCACAATTTCAGCTGTGTCAATTTTATCCTTGCGATATATAAAAAGCAATAGAAAAATTGATCAAAAGCGTAGGCCGTGACTTTATTATTCTCAGTGCGCAATCGATGTTCTGAGAATTGTCGGCTGTAAAACTCCAGACCTCTAACTGGGTATTAAAAGTCAAAATGGCCGCCACGAAAAAAGAAACCCATCGCACGTACAATTATCTTTTATTCGTTTTGAATTTAGTGTGGTGTATCCCCTATCAGTATATTCTGGCAGTTTCATGTATTTTTCTATCTAACTGGACATAAAAAAAAGCCAAAGAGCGCTCGAAAAGTTGCACACTTGCTGTATCATAAAATTGTGCAAATCGAAAAAAGAGCAGTGAAGTAGTTACATGTGTGATGTCGCTTGTCGATTTGTCAGACCTAAATTTGCTGCCAAAAATTATAAACGACCAAGAATAATAATAAACGTTATAAATTTTTACTTTCAGTGCAAATTAGCTTTTGACAATTACCGAAAGAGTATTCCTTTTAAAATTGTTTACGCGAAATTACATCGCTTATTTATAATTTCACGAATTGAAAGTTGTGTCACTGAGAGATTGGAATGCGTTTAAAAAATTTCTTTTAATTGAAAAAAAGAGCTAGTTATAAAGCAAAATTTTAATGGCTTTTGCAAAGCACCTGTTGTTAACATAGGATAGAAACTAATATAGATGCAAATTTAATGTTCTTTCCCAGTCATAATAACAACGGCTAAACCAATTTAACACATCAGTCATGAAAACTTTGCAGACGTTTGTATATGCTCATTATACCCCCGTCATACAAACGTATGCAAATTTTTCAATTTTCACCTTACATTTTCTCAGCTGATATAACACCTGAAATGCTGAAACTTTGCAGGGTTACTAAAGTAGAGGTGTTCTTTCTAGTGCTGGCATACGGTTTTTTTTTTATTTTAGCTAATTTTAACTTATTTGAATTTTCGGCCGCCATTTTGGTGAAGGGTCTATTGTGGGTGAAAAGCGCTTGTTAAAACAAAGTGCTAACCATGATGTTAGAAGAGGAGATAAGAAAAACGTGCAGTAAGGTAAATTTATGTTACATTTCTGGAGTTTTATTTACCAAATATAACGACGTTTATCCAATTTTTCGAAAACGAATGTTATTAGCGCTTTGAGATTGATCTTATTGCGATCTTTCATTTCAAAAAGTTGTATGAAAAAGATTGATGCTACGCAAAGTCACAAACGGAAAACGTTTATTTGCATAATAATCCCTAATTGATAGCTCTCAACGGGTTATCACGAAAAGAGAATTTGTATTAAAAGTTGGTTGACAGATTGTCACCTATAAGCGATTACCAAACGTTTGTGTTTGGAAAACTTGACGAGCTGGTCTGGGTGTTCTCCGTCTGTAGATTGTTGATTCAAGCTTAAATATGTCGTCGAAGAAACAAAAATGTTCGCGTCCATTTGCAAGTGAAAAAAAAGCTTCAGAAGAACCACAAAGGAAAATTCGGGAAAATGGGTTTCAGAAAATATGAGATCAGAATTGGCTAATGCGTTAGCTGCTATAGCGACAAAAGTTCCTGCTAGTTCAGTGCTTGCACAGGACGATGAAGTTCTAAGCATTACTTCTTTGGCGCTTTCGCTGTCCGAAGTGATATATAAGTAGTAATATCTTAATATCTTAATATCTTAATTCAGTCAGCATCTCGTGGGTTTCCTTCACTTTGTCTACGAGTGGATCATTTCGTTGTCTACGTCTAAGCTAAGGCGTTATAAAAATCCAATGGAAGAAACAGAAGGAAATCGAAAATTATTTTCTTGCTAACCTGGGCACACTAGCGGTGGAATTCAAATCTTACAAAAATTACATCGTCTGTAATTGATCAGAATACGTGTTCTAATTTTAACGTAAAATAAGACCTTTACTTGGTCGATTAACGCGTCATTATTTTCGAACGTTTTGCGTAAATATGTAATTACGCTGGAAGGACGCCCCAAAGTATATTTTCCTTCATATCTCGAAACGAAAATTATAGCGAGTGAGGTGAACATTTCGAGTTCGTTTCCGTCCAGTTTCCAACGTTATTCGCTGCAATTAGGAGAGATTATCATTAGATGCATTTTTTCTTCCTTTTCCTTGGCCGAGAGTCCACCACGTGATCTGCAAATAACTGCCTACAAATAATGGTCTGCTCATGCGTAATACCATCTAAACGTGTTTTGCCGCAAATAATATTCTGCTCATGTATGATTTAAACCACGTTCTCGAGAGGAAAATGGCAGATCGCTTCCCCGAGCTGCCAGGAAATGATTAAAATATGAAAACAAACTTGGTGACCGAATGATAAAACAATTATCGAACTCGGCTATCGCAAATTATTAAAAACTGGATCATTGGATAATGCAATTCGAGAGTTTTCATTGGCTAATTCATCATGGTATATGAGCCATTCTACCATGATCTGCAAAAATGGCGAGCATATGCGTGATTTTTGGGCCTTTTTGTTTTTCTGGTAGTCTAGTTTTCTATATTTTGGGGGCGTTTTTAATAAAACAATTATTCCACTCGAGCTTGTTGGATACGTAATGATTATAGCCAACTCGGCGCTACGCGCCTCGTTGGCTATCTATCATCTCATATCCAACGCGCGCTCATGGAATAATTGTTAAATATCGTGATTTGTCAGTGTCTCGCAGACAAATCACGATATTTTGCTCAACCTCGTCCAATAATTGTTAAATGTTGCTCGGTAATCAGGCACAAAAACTTTGACGGGGAATTTTTATTTTTTGCTTCCTTTAAAAGTTATGACTATCTTAGTGAAGAGAATAAGTGCGTATCAAAAACAAACGCTAACTACGTGTCAAAAACAAACCAGACAAGTAATTTCCCTACGCGGGTTTTAGAAAAAGGTGTCGAGAAGACATAGCGATGTTGATCACGTCCTCCCGCTCAAATCCAGCGGGAAATGACTTGATTAGTGAACCTCTGTACTTTATGAAATAGGGTGCTATATTCCGAAAATTCAAGTTTTTCGAATCATGTTTTTCGATGTAGTGAATACCTTCGCAATCTATAGATTTCTTAAGCTCTCGGAAAATGTATACTTTTTGTGGAGCCTTGTCTGAAACGTCTGACGGTAAAGTGGCGCGAACGAATGATGGTCATTTGGGGTATACTGATACCTCAAGAAGGAGTTATCAGCAAGGAAAATAATTTTATCTATTTTGGGAAATAATTGGTTGGAAAAGTGGAAAATCTGTCGCTCCTCCCGAGATAAGATAATAAAAAAATTATTCCCAATGCAAGGTGCCCACTGTTGGCGCTAGTTCTTAGTATACTGCAGCGTCTAGTAGCTAGATCGAGAAGCTTATCTCTGGTGAATAATTATAGGATTAACTGATAGTAATTGTTACCCTCTCTTACAAGCAACGGTTCGCCACCATAGACACTGTTTTTAAGTATTAGTGACATATTGATTAGCTTATTTAATATTGTTGGGTTGTTATTTTATTGGACAGATTCTTCATCTGCCACTGACGCGAAGTGTCGAATACAGTCTTCCTGTTTCCCGTCAAGTTGTCGCCGCACAGATCCTATGAGAGTAGATCCAGACTCAAACATCACTCTTAACTGCTCCATCATCACAGCAGGACTGGAACTAGGCATGACCTGGAGACAAGCGAAGAAAAAAATACACAACAATACTGGTTCACCAGACTTGGTATTGCTGCAATTAAATTCAACAAAGTACAGTAACACTATGTCATGTGACTGTACCAACATACACTTCACACGTAGGTGTTTCTTAGGTTGTTTTTATCTTAGCTTTCATTATGCAACAAAATGAATTGAACTCTTCAACTTCTCGCCTGGCCCAAAGTATAAACTACCGCTTCTGTAAAAATCACATGTTGTCTGTTGCCTCTGGAAAATTCTTAAGATCCAAATACAAATGTTTTACACAACACACCACTCTTGGCAGCAGTGACATACATTTGTCAGCTTATTATGGTTTGTCAGCCTATTGGAAACTGTGAGTGAGGGATAAGCAGGCCAAGTTCCTGTCATACCGCAATTTCCGGCTTAATAATATACAAGCAACAATTTCTGCATTTCTGCATTCTGCATTCTGTTAAGAACATGCCAATTAATCCCAAATCAGTGCAAAAAAGTGTAATTGAATGCAAGAAAGTGTAATTGAGTGCATAGAAGTGTAATTAGTTTGAAAATGATTGACAGCTCCTACTTTGAGCTCGGACAAACAAAATGGCGAAGATTGAAACTCTTTACCTTCATTTCAATACAATTACCTCATAACGGAGCAAAGTGCAAAGCTCAACAACAACTTCTAAACTAGTAAAAGTGAAGTAGATATACACAAAAGACGCGAGGTCAAAAACTTGAACATAAACTTGAACTTGAGTGAATGGAAATATGCCGGCGTCGATCACGACTGCATTACAAAATACCATTTGAAGATGTAAATTTAAAATTATTGAGCACCACGAAATAAAACGTGAAGAAGGACCCAACAAGACGTACTAAGAACCGGCCACATCTTACTTTTTAAGACAAAAAGTGCAAGCATTCTACTTTTGTGAAAGAACTGAAACGGTGAGCTTAGAGATTAGAAAGTTGAGTCGTTCCCCAACGAAACCCGCAAACGCTTCAGGAGGCAAATCTAACCTGTACAACGTCCAGTGAAGAAGCTTAAGTCAGGCAGCAACCAGGAGAGGTTAAAAAGATTTCCTTCAGAGCTAAGAAATTCCGTTTCTTGGTAGATTTTAGCTTCGTTTCTCGGTATTTTGGTCAAAGTAACTTGTACCACGGCCAGGTTCAATAGTTTTTTTGTACACAGTTTCTCAACCACTCCAAAACATTTGGCAAGAAAGCCGCATCAAAGCCGCAGGGAGTTTTTCCTCTGCTTTGTGGTCAAGTTCTTCAATTCAACTGTGAGCTCGAGTGAAGACTGCTTTTAACTGTAAAAAGAAACTGCTTAGTTTTCATACATGACTCGGAGAGAGTGAATGAATTTTTACGCTTGAATACACCTGACAAATTTTCATCCAATAAAGTTGATGTAGCTTGTTGCCTCCATTTGTCACACAAAATACTGAAGCGTGACAAAAATTGTTACTTGTATATTATTAACAAGTAATCAAATGATTTTTCGTGCAATTTGGAATAAATAAGCTCTCGTAAATTTTTCAAAGACTTCAAATTGCACTCGCCCTACGGGCTCGTGCAATTTTTTGAAATCTTTGAAAAATTTACTCGTGCTTATTTACTCCAAATTGCAATCTAAATCAATTGATTACCTATACTAATTGTATCCGGTAAA
>JAHPZR010052449.1:0-17500 GCA_019787425.1 Platygyra sinensis
GACGCACAAGAATTGAGGACTGCGTCAGTTGCAGGCCTGGCATGTATTGCCCAGTTGAAGGTAAGTTGGTAAACACAATGAGCTAAGTTAGGTTGACAATTGTGAAAGACAAGCTGAAGTCATTGCTTGGTCAATTTCCTCCTACTCTCAGAAGCAAACATTAACTTTATGAGTTCTTTTTATGCAACAGCAGAGGAATTGTCATTCAAATCCTTAGAATTAACTACTGCATTTTATTTGTCTTGTGGGGACAAATTTTTTTTCAGGAATGCCACAACCTAATCTTTACTGTGCTGCTGGTTTACTTCTGTCGACGTAATGCAACCAGTGCTACCCCTGATCAAGGTGATGATGCCAATATCTGTCCAGTTGGTCATTATTGTCCTGAAGGAACTGGTGAACCAATGAATTGTCCTCTTGGAACATTTGGAAATGACACAGGTCTGTTTGACCAAAGTTATCCCCATGATATGTCTTCTTAGATTATTAATTATTATTAGGGTGTGTCTTTTGCTTTTAATTGGTACAGCAATGAGCAAGATAAATTGTCAATTGTTAATCAGTTTTTAAGCTTGTTGATTGATGCATTTGTTTCAATATACCTGGTTGGCTCCTAACATTTACGTATGTGCCGTTTGCTCTTCTTCAGCATACAAGGAGGTCAGTGAATGTTGGAAACTGTACAGCTGGTTTCCATTGCTCTCAGCCTGGACGAGATTCCCCAGTTGGACCATGTGGACCCAGGCTATTACTGTCCATCTGGTGCATCTAGCCCACAGGAAGTCCCATGTTACCCAGGGACATACTGTGTGGGAGCTAACGAAGAACCAGAATTGTGTCCCATTGGGACATTCCAGCCTAACTTCACCAGAACGCATATCAGTGACTGCATTAATTGTACTGCTGGTAGGTTTTCTTTTATGAAATTATGGTGTTTGTCCTGAATAAAGAACTTGACATGAATAACTTCATAACGAAGGCTGGTGGTTCCAAAAGAACTTACTTCTCCTTACTATGTACTGGAGGCACTGTGGCCTCACAGTTAGCATGGTCACCTGGATCAAACCGTCTGGGTTCAAGCGCTTGCTGGGGATATTGTGTTGTGTTCTGAAAGCAGGATAACCACTGGCCTGATGAGCCACTTGGCTTGTTTACAGACCTCACCACTTTATGTACTGGAGAGAACTGGAGGTTGCAGGATTGAATAATATATCATTCATTTTCTTGTTTCAGGTTTTTATTGTTCCACACCTGGCCAAGCTGATTACACTAATCCATGTAAAAATGGTTCATATTGCCCAAGTGGTTCATCCATACCGGACCCAGTTGAATGTCCCATTGGGTTTCAGTGTCCCCACTGGTAGTTGCCATACCCAAACCATGTCCTGCAGGAAAATTCACCAACTCTTCAGGGAGGGACAGCTGTGACCCTTGTCCCGATGGCTTCTACTGCTTCCCCTTGGAGCTCGAAAGAAATGAATCCATTGGATACCGTATCTGTCCAAGGGGGTACTACTGTCCTGAGGGGACTGGTCTTGATTGGCGTTCATGCCCAGCAGGTACCTACAGTGATCGTCTTGGCTTGTACAGTGAGAAGCAATGCAAGGACTGTGATGCTGGAAAGTTCTGCGATGGAAGAAATCTGACATCTCCGACAGATTTTTGTGCAGCTGGTTATTTCTGCACAATAGGTAATTAAGTACTTTTGGTTACTAATGGTGACAATGAGATTGTACATTTCTAATCTGTAAGAGCAACAAAGACTGCTTGCAATATTTATTTAGTTTTATGAGGAAATGTCTGGACGTCTAATGTTAGCATATGGCACAACAGAAACTCAAGGATTGATAGGGTCCCTGAAGGCATAGCTTTTTAATGAACTTTAAGGTGATTCCTCAGAAATAAAAGTTGCCGTTGAATTTTTTTAAAACTTTCTCTGAATGTTTCCTACAAAGCACTGTTTTGAAAAATAAAATAAAAAAGCTAGGTCACCATTCTCGCAAAAGGGATATGATGGGCCAATCTTGCCCCATTTATGCCTGTACTCATGCTAAACTTGTGCGTTATTCATTGGTCCACGGTTACATGTGGTAGCTGAAAGTACAGTTTATCGAAGTAATACTCGGAAGAAAACTTGTCAGGAAGAAAGTATGGAACATATGGAACAATATCATATAAACTTTGCGGAAAAATCGCACCATTTAAAACGAGGTGGACGAAATGTCAAGTCGATTTTTCGTGGTCATAAGCTACATCCTAGAGTAAACGGTTTTGTGCAATTGCTATCAGCTATATCATTTTTATCCTTTCGATAAATTTTTTTTAAAAGTTTTTTCAGGTTAAAGAGGATAACATGGGCACTATTATTATGCAATAAAAAATATAGGTCACCATGCCTTTTTAAGAGAAAACAAGCTTTTATTTTGCTGTCAAGCCTTGCTTGTGGGGAATTTCTTACGTTTTGCATGTGCACGCGCTCATTTGCACGCGCTAATGTTGCAAAAATCGCATGCAGTAGGGATGCGCAATGAAATACTGAGAAACCGCCTTAAGTTGATAAAGGTAAATTATCCACTGGAGGAAGTTCTTTTCAACTAGTGTGTTGGAAAGTATGCTTGTTAGGTATGAATGGTTTTCTTACATGTATTTTGTATTTTGTCGTTTATTTCACTTAAGACATGACCCACCCAGATAAGCTTAGACTACTACAAATTCAGCTGCCTGTCTATGCAACATGACGTAGTAACTTCCCCCCATTGCATACTGCTTATATGTATTGTAAACATATTTCTTGTTTGCATTTTAGGTGTCTCTGTTGACAAGCCTTACATTGACAGCTACAATGTTACCAATAGTTCATGCCCCAACCCTACATTCCTTGGCCAGTACACTGGCATTGGTGACATCTGTCCTCCGGGAAACATTCTGTATTGAAGGATCCAATGTACCTGAGGACTGTGCAGCAGGAACATACAATGACGAGTTTGGTCAGGAAGAATGCAAGGCTTGCCCAGCTGGTTATTACTGTTTACAGAAGACAGTTACTTTTATCAATAACACATGTCCAAGTGGTCATTACTGTCCAGTCAATACCACTCAGCCTTATCAGTACCAATGCCCACCGGGCAGCTTTAACAACTTGACTGGGCAGAAGACAGAGGCATCCTGTCTTCCATGTCCAAAAGGTAGCTTTTGTGAAGGTTCTGGGAATTCCTGGCCAACAGGTCTGTGTAGCCCAGGGTGGTATTGCAATGGAAGCGCAACATCTAATATGACGACCACACATGGTGGCAAATGTCAACCAGGTTACTATTGTCCTGAAGGCTCTGGGCATCCAAGGGAATGTGATGGAGGGAAATTTTGTGACGTTGCAGGCCTCAGTGAACCAACAGGCAACTGTAGTGCAGGCTACTTCTGCAAATTAAAGGCAAGCAGCTCAACTCCAACTGATAGCACTGGAGGTAAATGTCCCTCTGGGAATTATTGTCCAGAAGGGTCCATGGATCCCATTGCGTGTGATCCAGGGACATACTATGGTGGGATTGAAGCAACAAACTCAAGTGCTTGTGTGCCCTGCACTCTTGGAAGGTTCTGTAACACATCTGGTTTGTCTGCTCCTGATGGGATATGTTCAGCTGGTTATTATTGCCCAGGTGGGCAATCCATTGGCACGCCATCCTTGTATGGTTGTCCACTTGGACATAAATGCACTGAGGGTGCTGATAGTCCTACAAAGTGTGAGTCTGGAAGCTACCAGGATGAACCACTACAAGACACTTGCAAAGAATGTCCAGCACGTTTACTACTGTAATGCTACCTTTGGTGGAGTGGAGAACTTTAACTTGTACTTATGTCCTGAGGGTTTCTTTTGTCCTAATGGCACCCGCTTTGCAGAGGAATTTCCTTGTAGAAATGGAACTTTCAATAACTTAACAGGCCGTGCAAGTCAGAGTGAATGCACACCATGTCTTCCCCGTTATTATTGTGGAGAGCCAGGCTTAACTCATCCAAGGACTCTTTGCAGCTCAGGGTACTTTTGCAAGACAGGTAATTTATGCACAGTGAATATGATTGCATATTAAATGTCTATGGTATGCACATCCCAAGCACACATTCTCTCGGTTTTTTTTTATCTGTGGTTTTGACAATAATTATTGTTTTGTTCATTTGCCAGTTGTTTTTAAAAATGGCTTGGTAGTATCATGTCTGATGTTGCAATTTTTATATTTCAAATTTAACATGTTATCTTCACTTGTTAAGTGCCTTTTCTGATGAAAGGAAGCTCACTTTTTTTCAGGGGCTAAATCTGCCACACCTGATCAAGGAAGTGATGCAAATATTTGTCCACGAGGAAGTTATTGTTTGGAAGGAACAGATGAACCAGAACCCTGCCCAGCTGGAACATTTAGTAATGATTTAGGTAAGC
Organism: Platygyra sinensis; assembly: GCA_019787425.1. Lineage (NCBI taxonomy): Eukaryota > Metazoa > Cnidaria > Anthozoa > Scleractinia > Merulinidae > Platygyra > Platygyra sinensis. The sequence continues at coordinate 4,427 of JAHPZR010052449.1, forward strand.
TCTATCAACTTTTTAAGCCTCCTATATGATTGGTTTTTGTTATAAAATAACTGAGCTAATATTCATGTTCTTATTGGCTGATAGATGGTGTTTTTGATGCGAGAATATAAACATGGCTGTGATTATTTAGACCCACCCATATTTTTAAGAAGTATTCTATAAATGCAATTTAGGACTTTTTTGGTGTTTACATAACCTCATCTAAACACTCAGGGGGCTGGGAGAATTCTCCAAAGTTATGTAAACTGTTTACTTCATCTCAGGTTTGCATGACTGTCTTGAATTTACCCAGTCACGCTATTTCTTAACTATTACTTCTTTAAATAACTCCATCTCGGGATTTAAAGTTTTTTTTGTAATTAAAAGTTTGTATTTTATGTAACTCTGTCTTCCTCAAGAAAGTGTCAATTTGTTTCTTGAGTGTTATCTTCATTTTGGTCAATTTGCCCTAAGCACAAGGGGAACACTATATTTTACACTGCATATTAAAAATTCCTATATTTGTCTCTAAGGATTACATAATGCCAGCCAATGTACACCATGTACAGAAGGATACTACTGTGAGTTCAGTGGAAGGACAAGTGAAACAGGGCGGTGTCAAGAAGGCTATTTCTGTGTCCAAGGTTCAGTCAGTAAACAGCAAGAAGTCTGTCCTGCTGGAAAATACTGTCCAACTGGCACCCATGTTCCCGAGTCCTGCCCAGCTGGAACCTTTTCTAATGTTACTGGCCTGTGGAAAAAAGAACAATGTACAAACTGTACTGCTGGGTGGTACTGCTTTGAGCAAGGAAGAACCTACCCCACTGGACCATGCAGAGAAGGTTACTTTTGTCCTACTGGTTCCTCTGTTGATAATGCCGAGCCATGCCCCATTGGTTTACATTGCCCCACAGGTGAGTATAATCCAAGTGTAAAATAAAGAAATTTATTATAATATTTAGAGGGGAAGCCACATTAGCGTGAGCTTTGGTTTCATGTGGGTCATCTTTCCTGATTGAACTAGAATTTAGAAATGCTGGTTTTTTAGAGGGAGGAAAATTGGAGTACTGGGAAAAAAAACCATGGAGCAAGGCGAGAACAAATGACAAACTCAAACCATTTATGACACTGGGCTGTGATCAAACCTGGGTCACACCGGTGGGAGGTGAGCACTCTCACCATTGCCCCAACCCTGATCCCCTAACAGTATTAAAATATAACGTATAACAACTTTATTTGCATAAGAGTATTAAAAATGTTTTGTCCTTAATTATCAGGGGCACCAAACGGATCGCTTCAGTAAATTATCTGTTCGGAAGGCCTTTAATCCCCTCTAATTTTCTTGAGAGAATTCTCGCCTCGAACTTTCGTGATATGAGAAATTTAAAGTATGTTGTTTTTCGGATTGTTAAAAAATGTTGTTTTGGGTACCGAAAAAAAGGTTAGCTATCATTTTCGGAAAGGCGATAAAATCTAAGGTTTTCGGGAAATGAACAAAAGAGCCCTAATAAATTCGAGAATACTCAAGTTCCCTTAAAATAACCGAGCAGATAAAAATTTTTTTAGTGCAACCTAGAATTAACCTACGGAGCTTTAAAAATACTCCAGACAACCTAAAACAGCGTTTTAAAAGCATTTGAGATAAAACGGTGGTTGGGTGCCCCTGAATTATATTGGCACATGGTACTTTCAAAAAACAAATTCTGCTGAGTATCAACAATATGAACATTGATCAGACAGCTTGTAATTGTAGGAAATGGTTTAGCTATTACTTTGATAGCTTGTTTGCTCATGTCTGCCACTGCTCAAAACATGGCTACAGATTAAGGAACCATTCCTGCAGCTGGCTCATATTGGGTTGAATATATTGTGTTGTGGTGTTGGTATACAACAGGTAGCTTCTCCTTGGGAATCAGTCTCGCTTTGTCTTGTTTGCTGTAAACTTCAAAATGTCTGGAAGTTAAAAGAGATTTAAAGATGCTCCTCACTCCTGGCAAGTTTAAAGGAGCCCAATCACTGTTTTTTAGTTACTTTAAATGGAAGGAGACCTGAAAATAGTAGGTTACTAAGATAGAAATAATAAGAGATAATAATAAACCATTAAGGAACAAGGATGGTTCGGGATTTAGAAGAATAGCATGGATTAGAAACAACAAACTTGATAAGTTTAGGAAAACGTTTTAAGATGTGCCAACTGGCAGTGTAGCTCCTTCAAGTTCTAACATGCAGAATGGCTTACCTTACAGGAAGTGACACTCCTAAAGATTGTCCATCAGGAACATTTACCAATGCCACAGCCCAGGCTTCCTGCCAAGATTGCCCTCCAGGGTACTACTGTGTGCCAGAGAATGTGACTGCAGGAGATCCAGAGTCAGGCTATGAAGCCTGTCCAAGGGGTTATTATTGTCCTGCTAGAACTGGTTTGGACTGGAAGCCATGTCCCCGTGGAACCTTCAGTAACAGAACAACCTTAAGCTTGGTGACGCAGTGTGAGGATTGTCCAGGAGGCAAATACTGTGGGGAGCTTCATGCTATTGAGCCAAGTGGTGACTGCTATGGTGGCCACTACTGTGAGTCAGGTGTTGACAAGCCAGATCCTGTTAACTCAGTGAATGGAACATCACTGCTTGGTAACTGCTCTATATTAGGATTGCATACAGGTAAATTTACTTTTTTCATAACATGTACTCAGTGTTTAAGAGAAAAAGGTGTCAAAAGTTTACTGTGTTCAGCCACCTCAAGTAAATTAACCATCATCGCTAAGCTTTTGTGATCATCGTCATGGTCATTGTCATCGTTATCATCAATCCTCATCAAACATGTATCCACATAAAGCCACAAATTAGCCCCATCGATTAAACTGGTCAAGCTTTGGAAATTACTGCTGTATTTACTGGTTTTTAATCGTACCATGTGGTTATTTTATGTTACTAAGTCATTAGATTCTTTTCATCCAGTAATAAATTATAAGTGCTGTACATGCATGTTGCCACAAATAATTGGTAGAAAGTAAAAGCATCTTTAAAAACAGCAAATGAGATATACATGTAAATCACCCACTAAATAATGTATTTTGCAAGGAATTTATTACTAGTTGTAAACTAGCCATTCACAATCCCAGTGAAAAAGGAATCTTAGAATCTTGTGATCCATCTTGTAGGTTTCGGTGGTGTATGTCCAAAAGGCCATTTCTGTCGTGTAAGATCCACTCTTCCTGAGGGCTGTCCTGATGGGAGTTATCAAGATGAAGAGGGCCAGACCTACTGTAAATCATGCCCAGCTGGATATGTCTGTCTTGCCAAGGCAACCACTTTCAATGACACTGTCTGTCCGTCTGGGAGTTATTGTCTGGTGAACACAAGTATTCCAATTCTTTGTGATGAAGGCACATTTAATGCATTAACCGGACAGAAAGAGGAATCAAATTGTGTTCTTTGCACTGCTGGAAAGTACTGCGAAGGCTCTGGCTTGAGTAAACCAACGGCAGATTGCTATGGTGGGTGGTTCTGTAAGAATGGATCCACAAAGCCAACACCTGATGGAGGTAAGGCATTTATCCTACAAGTCTATAGTGTGCTTCGCTAGCAGTGTGCCCATGAGTCTACTATCAACAGGGACAGGTATGCATCAGACATCAAAAGCTTGACAATTCAACCAGTGTATGTGTCTTTTATTTATTGCACTGGGAACCATTGTGACTTCATGGTTAGTCTGCTCAGCTTTGGATTGAGCTGTCTGGGTTTGAGCGCTGGCCAGGGACACTGTCTTGTGCTTTTAGGCAAAACACTTTTCTCTCACAGTGTCTCTCTCCACCCAGGTGTACAAATGGGTGCTGGCATATTTAATCCTGTGGGTAATCCTGCAAATTAGCCAGAGCAGCATGAGCAGTGACAACTTTGTGATCTTAATGTAGGTTTGGCTTGTATCTTACAAGTAGGTCTAGAATGTATTTTAACATCTGGGGATTTTTTCCCTCTCAGCTCGCTGCCCAGTGTCGCATTATTGTCCCAATGGATCAGCACTGCCAAAAGTTTGTGATCCAGGAAAGTACTGTTCACGTCCAGAGCTATCTGAACCAGAATTTGACTGTGAAGCAGGATTTTACTGCACATCTGGAGCAAAGGAAGCTAAACCCAGGGATGGAGTGACAGGAAATATATGTCCTACTGGGACATACTGCCCAAGAGGAAGCGATGCACCTGAGAGTTGTCCAATTGGAACATTTTTGAACAGCACAGGGAACAGGTAAGATGCAATGACAGTTTCACATTTTATCTCTCCACAATGGCTTTGGTATTTTGAGTGTACCACATTGGGCTGAATGTGTGTACAGTTTTTCCAGTGTGAGCAGATGTGATGATTTTTCAGATTTCCACCGTTGTATTCTTAAGAAGTAAAAGGTCAGTATGTGGGAGGTGAGGTGGCCTCATGGTTAGTGCATTCGACTCTGAATCGATTGGTCCGGGTTTGAGCCCTGGCCAGGGACAGGTGTATAAATGGGTACCAGCAAACTTAATGCCGGGGGTAACCCTGCGATGAACTAGCATCTCATCCAGGGGGGAGTAGAAATACTCCTAGTTGCTTCATGCTATAGAAATCAAGATAAGCTCCATCCTGGTGGGCCACAATTGGCTGGTATGCAGACTTAACAATTTTTTTGTACCGTTCAGAATGGATGGTTCCTCTCTATCAATCGAAGGGGTGCATGGAATAAAGCCCTAAGTGACTCTTGATGTACAATCAAATTCTCTCTCTGTGCTACAAGCAAGTATAAAGCAATGTGAATGAGAATTTAGCATCTGGTCTGTCACTTATTATAAGGCTTTTTTTCCACATACCCCTTCAATTTGGAATCTGGCATTTCTTTACTCAATCATTATGCCTACTCATTAATTCCTACAGGAATGAGACGGACTGTCGAGACTGTACTCCAGGGTGGTACTGTGATGGAAGTGGGCTGCCTGTTCCCAGAGGCCTGTGTGCACCAGGTTACTATTGTACTGGCAGAGCAAAAGATCCTAATCAACATGAATGTCCTCGTGGACACAAATGCCCAGAAGGCAGTCCAAATCCAGTGCCCTGTGAAGCAGGGCGTTACCAAAATGAGACAACACAGGCGACCTGTAGAATCTGTCCACCTGGTTTCTACTGTAATGATACTTATGGCCCAGTCATCTCATATGGACAGTTCCTTTGCATAGAGGGTCATTACTGTCCTGAAGGTACAAAGTATGCTGAGGAGTTCAAGTGTCCTCCTGGGACCTTCAACAACAGGACTGGCATGGATGAGCAGTCAGATTGTAGGACTTGTACCGGTGGCATGGTCTGTGATGAATGGGGCCTTGTAACACCATACAAGTTATGTGGTGCTGGATACTTTTGCCGAGAAGGTGCTAACAGTACAACACCGAACCTTGGGGAGAAGGCAGACATTTGCCCTGCTGGTTTCTACTGCCCGCAAGGTACTGGGCATCTTGCTGTGACGTTTATACAAGTAAAATTTGGAAGCTGGCTTGTTCTGTGGTCAACCTGAAGAAAACTTTTATGTATGATAATGGGTATTTCCAAAACATGCAAAATATGAAATTGAGTGTTATGAACATCAGCATTAGTATTAGATTTAATTAAATAATTTATAAAGAGATTATTCCAAATTGTTTAGCAAAAAAGCTTTGTAGTGCCTCTTTGAAAGTCGTTTTTACTCATATTGATATGACAGATTTCTTTTGGAAAGGCTACCACTTGAGTTAAATATGGGACATAATTAAGGGGGGATTCTTTAGTATCTCCTTCCAGGGCCGCAACCAGAAAAAAATGTGTCTGAGGTAATATCCGTGGTTAAATTCGATTCATAGGTATTAATGGATATTGAAAAGACTATAAACAATGAAACCAATGACTAGGACAAGTGCTTGGGTTTGCCTGTTACTAGCTATGAACCTGCCTCACTTATTGGTTTTAGAAAACTGATTTTGATAACTCTCATGACTGCAACAACTGGCGAAGCTCATCCATAGTCTTGTTTTGCAGGTGTTGACAAGCCCATTGATTGTCCAGCTGGTACATACAGTCCAGCAACGGGTCTTCAGGCAGAGCATGAATGCTTGAATTGTACTGGTGGAGACTTTTGTAATGAAACTGCCAGGACATCAACAGCTGGACCTTGCAAACCCGGTTACTACTGTCCACCTCGTTCAACAAGTGATGAGCAATATCTATGCACAGAAGGCCGCTATTGTAGTTTGGGAACCTCTATACCTTTCCCCTGTCCATCAGGAACCTATTCAAATGGAACCGGGCTAAAAAAGCCTGAAGATTGTATTGATTGCAGACCAGGATATTATTGTGATAGTGTGGGACTCATTGAACCAAAGGGCCAATGTGACGAGAGTTACTATTGTCCCAAGGGTCAAAATGTCAGCAATCCCATCCCCTGTCCAATTGGTCAGCACTGCCCTATAGGAAGTGCTGAGCCACAGCACTGCCCAGCGGGGAGACTTGCTGAAAGTCCAGCATCTGCTGATTGTGCTGTGTGCCCTGAAGGCTATTACTGTCTGCCACAACTTGTCATTCCAGGTTTGTTTGCATTTATTCTTTAAGGCTCTGAAGTGATTCAATAACAGGCATGTTGTTGTAAAACCAGATTTACTATACAACACTAGAAAACAATCAAATTGTGAGTTTGTTATCTATGGCCATGTTAAACAGCCCATACCATCTGCCTTTCTTTAGGTGATAAAATAACTCTAACTTTTTGGTCATGATTATGAGTTGCATGTCCATATTGACACTACACAGTGTTGTGCTATGGACACCTTAACTCAAACCAACAAGTGACTTATCTATCTGGCATTGCAATTGATATAAAATAGCGTAATGCCTAACTAGAGAAGTATATAGATACTGATAGTTAAATGATATATACACATCTCATACTGTAGCTCCGTGAGATCCCTAGAGCTATTAGTACTGCATTCTGTATTTGGCAGCCTCTACATAACATCTGTGTTTTGCAATTGTGTAATAGGTGTTCAAAGTTCTACAAAGCATGACTGTCCAGAGGGCTACTACTGTCCAAATGGTACAGGTGCAGACTGGAAACAGTGCCCTGCAGGTACCTTTAGTGACAGAAAGAACTTGGTGCGAGAGCAAGACTGTACCAAGTGTTCAGGTGGTCAATACTGTGAAGGCACAAACCTGACCAAACCAACAGGCAACTGCAGCGCTGGCTACTACTGTGTGTCAGGGGCAGCTTCCCCAAACCCTTACATGACGAACTTGACCCAGTGCCCAGCTCATTTTGAACACATCGCAATCGGTGATATTTGTCCCCGTGGTTATTTCTGTGAAGAAGGGAGTGCTATTTTTGAAGGTATTTTCAATTGTGTGCTTATAAAAATATGATTGTTCATCTATCTGGCATCTTTGTAGAGTTTATGTACCGTTTTTGATAACTTATTGAAACTTACATTTACATTGTGCCTGCTCCTTGTTTTGCTAGTTGCAAGCTCAAATAAACTGGTTAAATTGATGGGAACATGTCTTGAAAACTTAAGGTGGCTCAACACAGTTTCCAGCACTTTCCAAGACACAGATTTTGATGGGTCATAATTACCACTCTTTATCAATTGATGCCACAATGATGGTATTAAAAATTGCCCAATCACTGGTGAACACGTTGGTGTTATTTTCGTGACACAATAGGTTACCATAGCAACACTATGACCTGCTAAAAACACCCTCAATTTTAACTTTAAGCGCTTATGTTTTAAAAAAAGCACGGTAGATTTTTTTCTTTTGGTAGAATTTTGAATGTGCTGGAAACTGTTTTGAGCCACCTTAAAACGAAATTCTCACTGGCAAATGTTAAACAAGATTAAGTTGCGATAGTTTTCATCATAAAATTCGAACTAAAAGGGCAAATGAAGGTAGTTGCCTTTAAATGGTTGTCAAGATTTTGTCATAGACTACGAGGAGTCCCTCTTTAGCTTAGTTGGTCATATGTGACGCAGAAGAAAACCCCAGGAAAAAATGGCCGTGTGAAATCCAGGGGGTGCGAAGCATTCTTTGCCATAGAGTTTTTTCGGAGTCAATTGTTCCTCATGGTCTAATTTTGTTCATGTGGTGGCAGAAAGTGACAGCAATACCAAATGTGACAGGCCACAATGTACTAGAACTCTATAGACTGTCACGCATTGAACATAGCTGCCTCACTACTCCTTCAATTGTCTTCTAACAAAGTTGTTAATTTTGGACAGGATGTCCTGCTGGTACCTATCAAGATGAGGAAGGCCAATCCAGTTGTAAGGAATGTCCAGTTGGTTTTTACTGCTACGCCAACTCCACCACATATATCGGCAATGTCTGTCCAAAAGGTCACTTCTGTCCTGCAGGGACACCCAGACCTCACCACCAACCCTGTGAACCAGGTACTTACAATCCCAAAGTTCAAGGGAATTCCTCCCTTGACTGTCTGCCTTGTGATGCAGGTTACTATTGTGCTGGTTACGGAAATGAAAAACCTACCAATTCATGCAGTGCTGGATTCTATTGTCCCGGCGGAAACGAAGAACCTAAGCCAAGCGCAACACGTTGTACACCCGGCCACTTCTGTCCTCAAGGCTCGCACAATATGACAACATGTACAGCTGGCAGGTTCTGTGATCTGCACGAGCTTCATGATACAGCTGGCCCATGCGACCCTGGCTATTACTGTCCACCGGGATCCAGCAGCAGACGTCAAATTGAATGCATAGAGGGACACTATTGTCCATTGGAGTCACCTGTACCACTGCCATGTCAACCAGGCTACTATTTACCAGGCAAGAAACATGAGAATGTGTCCGAGTGTCTACAGTGTATTGCTGGTATGTTCTGCAATAGCAGTGGTCTGAACTATCCTGATGGTGAATGCGACAAAGGGTACTATTGTCCACCAGGCCAGAGCGTTTCAAAACCAAATTCATATCCTTGTACTGTTGGACACTTCTGCGAGAAAAAATCACCCCTTCCAGAACGCTGTCCAAATGGCACGTATCAAGATAATCAGTATTCATTTGAATGCAAGGAATGCTTAGCCGGGTACTACTGTGATAACACTGTAGTGGCAGTAAGCAGTCTGAGTGGATATGAATGTCCCATGGGGCATTATTGTCCTCCGGGGACCTCATTTGCAACACAGTACAAGTGCCCATCTGGAACGTGGAGCAACAAGACTCAGCTTGTGCGAGCTGATCAGTGCACAGAATGTCCTGCCAGGTAAGATGAAGTCCAGGGCTCGAAATTAATGCTCGCAAATTCACAAAATGCGAGTTACTTTGATAATCTGCAAGTGAGAAAAATATCAACTAGCAAACCTGAGGAGAACAACAAAAACAACAACATTTATGTCACCCCAGATAATTATTCACTATGATTGTGCAATTTTATCGTAGTTATGCACTGTAATCTAAATCAGAATGTGGTACTGCAATGCATTCTTCTGGGTGTTGGTGTTGTAAATCTTGACACGAGAAATCGTGTGAAAATTGTACGTTTCATAAAAGAACAAATGGAGACCTCGCTTTTGTTACTAATGTGCATTTTGTCAAGTAACTGCTAGAAGAAGAAAAATCAATCAAAAGGAATTGGAATATATTGTCGACAGCACTTAATTTCTTGTGTTCGTAAAAGCTGAAATTGGTACATAATGTCAGGCACAACTCAATAATTATTTGTTTTTTCCACTTTAAGGTATTATTGCCAACAACAAGGCCTACCAGAACCCGAAGCTTTGTGTTTCGCTGGATACTACTGCAATGGTAGTGCCAAGGTACCAAATCCACCCTACGCTAACTGTCCCATTGGACATTTCTGTGTGGAGGGAAGCTACATACCAGAACCTTGTCCACGAGGCTCTTTTGCAAACTCGGAGAGAAATAAGAACGTTTCAGATTGCAAGCCTTGTAGTCCTGGATATTATTGTGATCCAAGTGCTTTGATTGTCCAGGAGAGGCAGTGCGACGCTGGGTTTGTTTGTATCCGGGTAAGTTGTTAGATGCCTGAATACCCTTAACTAACCTGTGATGACACCAACCCACCCACCCCACCCCGCTGGGAGGGGGACTCCCATATAAAAAAGGTAGCGTGCTCATGGGAAATTTTGAAAATGACCCCTAAGATGTACTAAGATCCTACTTTGTGGTCGTTGCTTGAATCTTTTTAACTCCTAAGAGGTACTAGTTCTAAAACAATACATTATATCCTGTCAGTGAATTTTCGGCTCAATACCCTCCCACTGTGGACTTCTTTAGGCTTGAACATGACTAAACCCGTCCTGTTTACGAGGGAGTCCCTCTAAGAGACCAAACCATGGTTCAGATTTCATGCTTCTCAACATCGCTGCTCAACAGACAAGGACACCTAGAGTTTGAAATGCGAAACAGTATCAGTGTGTCGTTTAGAGTACAAATTCATCAATTTATCAATGTATTATATTGCACTTCACAATTCAGTAATACATCAACTATTCTCAGATTTGTCATTGCTTAATAAGGTGCAAATCTTCGAACGAGATCATGTGGTTTCTTTCCCCTGTTTAATTTCATTATTTATATCTTTGTTCTTGTGATTACAGAGACATAAGGTTGGCATTCTCTTGACCTCCTCTTTTTCCTCGTACAATATGTTATTGTACTGACAGGCTCCTTTATAGCTTTGCTACAAATGCTGCTCGGCATTATTTCTACTTGCATTTCACAAGATATCATTTCACATTATATACAGAAGATCTGGTACACAATTGAAAAGGTCTATTGACTCTATTTGATCAATTACTCCTGTCTGATCGGTACATATTTTCTGTTACAGGTTCTACAACACCACGCCCAACAGATGGCATAGAAGGAAAAGCTTGTCCCAAAGGCCATTTTTGTCCCGCAGGAACAGTGAAGGAACAAGCATGCCCCAGAGGAGAGTATGGTCCTAGAGAGGGTTTAAGTGTTTGTGAAAAATGTCCAGCTGGCTACACTTGTGCAAATACTTCTATAATACATTTAACTCCTTGTTCGCCTGGACACTATTGTCCAGGTGGTGTAGCAATACCCAATGGTGTAGCATGTCCTAGTGGAACATATCTCCCTTATCAGTATGGAAGGTTTTTAAATGAGTGCCTACCGTGTCCCCCTGGTATGTACTGTGAACTCCGTGGACAGGCTAATGCAACTGGGCCTTGTAGTGCAGGATTCCTGTGCAGAGGTGGAGCCAGATTTCCTGCACCAAATGACACGAGCGACACTTATAATGGGCTTTGTCCTCCTGGGTTTTACTGTGAAGAAGGAACAACAAATGGCACGATGTGTCCTGAAGGAACATTGAGGCCATATCATGGTGCCAAATCCCGCAACGATTGTCTACCATGCACTGGAGGGAAGTACTGTTTCCAACCTGGGCTGCTCGTTGCAACTGATGTCTGTAAAGCGGGTTACTACTGCCCAGCAGAAGAAGACATTCGTTATCCAGATCCAAGTAACTTCCAGTGTCCAGTTGGCCATTTCTGCCCGGATGGTACATCCAATCCATTCAGTTGTCGCCCAGGGACATATCAAAGTCGTGAGCAACAAGTGTCATGTGATGATTGCCCTCAAGGTTTTTACTGTCTTGCAAACACCTCTGATCCATTGGCATGTCCTCCCCATCATTACTGTCCTAATGGGACACACACTCCAGTAGTCTGTCCAAACGGAACTTTCACCTACAGCAGTGAAACTGGGCTGAGCAATGTAGACCAGTGCAGACCATGTAGTCCTGGTCATTATTGCCAACGTGGTGTAGTGGCTGATAATTGTTCTGCAGGATACTTGTGTTACATTGCAAGTCCCACACCAACCCAGATGGTTCTAATGTGACCATTGGTGAGGAATGCCCAGTTGGTTTTTACTGTCCAGCTGGGACCTTAGTACCTTTAAAGTGCGAGCCCGGTTTGGTAATTACAGAAAAAAGAGCTAAATCCAAGGTGGAGTGTCAAATCTGCCCTGCTGGAAAGATCTGCCTGCCTGGCAGTTCCATACCTGAGGACTGTACAGTAGGACATTACTGTCCATTCAATGACACAGTCAGACCTTGCCCATTGCGAACTTACAACAATGTGTCTGGTGCAAAAGATATAAGCTTCTGTGAACCTTGCCCTGCTGGATATCATTGCTGGTATGAAGGTAAGAACTCAATTTCTGTTGGATTTGGATGTTACAGTGCACTCTGTGTACCATTGTCTCTTTAGCAATGGGCTATAAAACACAACGCTCTGAGGTGTTTGTGTCTTCATCACATGCCCTTCGTCTGACTGAGAACCAAGGTTAAATTACGAATACTTTATTATAGGAAATTAACGCTCGTGTTAATTATTAACATATTTGAAATTAAAGCGACTTAAAATTAACGCGAATTGAAAGTAAATTTGCTCCATAATAAAGGAAATTAAGCGAGAGAGTAAAATGAAGGAAATTTACGCGTCTGCTATACCAAAAACAAACATAATCTGTTGGAAACAGGAACAAATTTATTTTAGTACTGAAAAGCTGACAGCGAACACGAAGAAAATTCAGTTGAAGTACAGTAAACGATTTATTAATGTGAAAGATTGATGTGAGATGTAAAGTGCGCGAATAAAATGTCTTGTTTGGCTGTGTGAAGAATGTCTGGAGTGTGTCACAGATTTAGGGTAAAATAATGGTAATAAACGTCGTGGAAATTAACGCGCAACTTAGTATGTTGTTGTAGTTTTAATCTTCCACAGTGTTGATAATCCATGTTGTTTTATAACCTTTTGCTACATCTGGTCTCAAAACCACTTTCCTAACGTATTACCGTTCCCTTCAGGCCTCGCTGACTTCACTACCTCTCCATGTCCAGTTGGCCAATACTGTTTAAATGCTACAGACAACCCAACACCCTGTCCAAGTGGAACCTACCGAAATGACACTGGAGCACGTAATATAACTGATTGCTACCTCTGTCCCGCTGGCAACTTCTGTCCTGAGTCAAACAGCAGTTTCTGGGGTTATGAGTGTCCAAATGGCACATTTTGCCCCCCTGGAAGAACTGCACCCACAGTTTGCT
>JAHPZR010052449.1:22500-43885 GCA_019787425.1 Platygyra sinensis
TAAAGGTAATTTCATCGCAGAACTCACAATAGATTTCCTTTCAAACTTTACTTGTGGGCTGCTTCTGTCAACAGAACTTAAATTTTTCAAATAAAAGAAGGGGTTCCCCGTATTCGGTTAGGAGCAAGAGGCCCTTCAATAAACGACATAATTCCTTGAATTATCTGTTTTCAAAACGTTTATATTTGAACCATTCACTTTACGCTTTATGAGAGCAGAAAAAAGGGAGACAGTTAAGTGAGAAAAACATCAATGGATGGAGCAAAAAGTGATGTGCGTTTTCATGATAAAGGCACCCATAAGTAGTCGACAGGCATTCAATATATTCCAGGCCAGCAGTGTTCTTGAGAGCACATATTATCTTTTCCGAACACTAGCTATGCTCTCATTTTTACTCCCTTGTGAATTGGTCTATATTTACTGTATAGAAAGAAGTTGATCTCACCATTGGAACCAAATAAAAAAATATTTATGTCCCGGTACTCGTTTCCGAGAAAACACGATGATTTATTTCTCGCAAGCCAAGCTGTTTAGCAAACGCCACCATTTTGTATATAGAGGATATTACATGACCGCGCGTGGATATGAATTTTATCTTCGAGTGTTGAACTCGATAGCTCACGAGTGAGCGCAGCGAACGAGAGAGATGTCGAGTTGAACACGAGAAGATAACATTCATATCCACAAGCGGGCATGTAATATTCTGTTTATTACATAAACATACTAATGACGACGTCTTTGACGATTTTCCGAAGATTTCCGACCTCTTTCCGAAGATTTCCGAAGATTGTTCAAAATTGTTCCGAAGGTAAAGCGAACGTTTCCGAACATTTTTCGGAGATTTTCCGAAGATCACCGAAGATTTCCGAAGATTTCCGGAGATTTCCGAGGAGGCACCAAGGATGTTTCGATCATACAGCAACATATCTAAGTACTTTTTTAAGGGATTATGGAACCATAGCAATGGTGATCATTTTAGTAACTATGGCAACACCAATATCCTCACATGTGAAAGAAAATAGTACGTTCACTGCGTGCGATGAAGATATGATTTTTTAGTAAAAGGAGAAATCCTGGTATTTCGCAGGTGTTTATGTAATGTTGTTTATATTCACGCGCTCGTGAGCACGTGCTAATGACGCGAAAATCGTGCGCAGCAGAGATGCGCAATGCAGTTTTGAGGAATAACTTTAAGATGATGTTAGCTTCTTTTTCAGTGCTTTAGTAAAACCGCGTCGAGAAGAATCTGCAGGTAATACACGAGGCAGCTGTTATGGCAACCTTTCCCATGCGTTGATGCAAGACTGGTAGTAAGCAGAAATTGTATGATCATTTGTAATGGTTTTGCTTTTGAAATTTTCTTTTATAGAAATGTCCACTGGGTGCCGTTGGATTTCAAGGGGAACTGGGTCTCTGCAAGTGCAAAGTAACAGACAGAGAAGACATATGTGACAGGGAATGCAGATTGAACCAGAAGAATCGTATTCAAATTGTCTGCCAAGATCCACCAAAAATAAGAATCACCTATCCCGATAACAGATCGGTATGCAAACATATACTTCTTAACTCTGTCAGAGCTTAGCTAAGGAAACATCTGTTATTTTTTGTTAGGCTACCATCGCTTGCTCTCTTGCTCCCTTCCTTTGTCCCTTCATTCCTTCCTTGGTTGCTAGCTTGCTTGCTTGCTTGCCTGCTTGCTTGCCTGCTTGCTTGCTTGCTTCTTTCCTTCCTTCCTTCCTTCCTTCCTTCCTTTTCATCTTGTCCCTCCATCCGTCTACTCTTTCTCCTTCACTAACTTTCCTCTCTTCTTTTTTTTCTTTCTTCCTTCTTATTATTAAACCCTCTAAAATTATTTTTTTCAATAATTTGGAAATTGAAGTGATAACCCCTGTATCATATTCATTTTACCACCAGCCTGTGGTGTTTAATGTGTCAGAGTTGGAAAACGTGCCTAACTTCGCAGACACGTTTGATTGCTTGGATGGTGAAGTCTTCGCTGTCAGTTTTGTGGAACTGCAAGGTAAAGTCGATAGTAGTCTTTATGTAGCTTTTATGACTGATCTTCTTTGGTTCTCTTAGAATGCAACACAATTGCAAATTAGTAATTCTGTCGATAGCCTATATACACACTTGATGAACACCACGGAGATGCAAGTGCATTTGAGGTGTTCTTTCCAAGCACACACGAAGATTTCTTTAAAAGTTTTAAGGTCAACCAAAATACTTCAAAGAACACCATAGGCTTCCAAAGATTACTTGTGAATATAATGGAGGTCTTTGACCATTATTTGGAAAATGCTTTCAAGATTCTCAATTTGGAAACTTTTTTTTTTCAAACCGTCAACAGCTGGAAACATACAAGGAGCATATGATCCCGATCCCGACGGACTTACGGAAGTGTTAGAGGAGGAAGTAACTCGAAGCTCAAGCAACTCCTCTTCAACGGCAAAGAGACGAAGAAGAAGAGCGGTTACGAGTTTGACCTTCAGAGGTCTTTCAAATCCCACCATCTGTCTCACACATGGCTCGCACATGATCTGGCGAGTGTCCAACTCAGATTACCCCAAGTACGATAAAACCAACTTGTACAACACCAATCCGTCATTTGATGACGGTCCCTTTAAAGCTTTGGAAGAAAAACATGAACTCGAGTCCACCAGCTTCGAGTTGTTTGCGTACAGGTTTGACACAGAAGGTGTTTACGTGTTTACGTCCAGCGCTAACCCAGAGAGTACTATGGTAAGTTTGGACCTCATCTATAAAAGACAGTTAAAACGTTTCATAGGATAGTTGGAACCTCTGGGGAGTAGGGGTGGGCGCTCACCTTCCGCCGGTGTGGCCTGGGTTCGATTCCTGCCCGTTGCCTTGTATGGTTTGAGTTTGTTGTTTGTTCATCTCCTGCTCCGAGGGTTTTTCTCCAGGTTCTCCTGTAGTCCTCCGTCCACAAAACTAACATCTCCAAAATTCCAATCCGCGATACGCAAAAAGATGGCGCCACGCGCTGCATTCTGGGTAGATCGACATATCGGCCTAAAATTCACAGTGTTTGTATGGGAATCTGATGGTAAATAACTTTCTTTAAAAATGGATTCTGAATAATATATGAATTGCAAAATAAAGATACTGGGCAAAAGAGTGTATTCACCAAATTTGAGGGATGTAGCTGTGCTAGAAAGCCTTCAGCCACGTTTTAAACTTTTCATACATTTGCCTGCAATTTGGCGGGAAAAAATTATAGACAAATTTATGAAAAATTAAAACGCAACTGAACGTTTTGTATAACAGCTGCATCCCTCAAATTTGGTCAATACAATCTTTTGTCTAGTATCTTAACTCTGCTGTTCATAAACTGTTCAGAATTTATTTTATAAGGAAATTATTTGCCGTCAAATTCCCATACAAATACAGTAAATTTTGGGCCGACATGTCGATCTACCCAGAATGCAACGCGTGGCGCCATCTTTTTGCGTATCGCGGATTCAACCACAATACAGGCCCCGCATGAAAACCACCTAAGACTGTAATTACACCTGAGGATAAACGCCAGTAAGAAATGGAATGTTCTTACAGGGACAAGACGGAATCGAGTAGTGAGATAGGACGAAAAGTACAGATACAAAACAATCTTATCTAACTGGACTGTGGCTAATTTTGGCTGAATTTTCTTTCTTACAGCTTGTTCGAGTCATGGCCAAAGGAGCCCAGTGCGCTGAAGATGGCCCCTTCTTTGCCACAACACCACGAGTTGTGATTCAGAATGGTATTGCCATTTCAAGGGACATAGTTATAATGCCTGACTGGGTTTTGATTGGTGCTATGTTGGGAAGCTTTGCTTTGTTGATGGTCATTCTTGTGATCGGACTGGTAAGTTAATCTTTGTCACAAGACTGCACAGGAACTTGACGTGTATATGACAGACTTTTTTATTTGCTCGATAAAATTTCCATAATGTACTGATAAGTTTAGCAAAAAAATATTCGATAGTGGTTTTCCTTCCTCGTGCTTTGACGTACCAAAGACGTGAAATTTCACTTCTGGTGAGGTGCAAAACCCCAAGACCAAAGGCAGGAGACTGGGAATGATTGTGACCTCATTTCAGGACTTTTAGTTTCGGGGAAAACAGATTTCTCCGACAGTTTCTTATTTTCTTAGTTCCTTAGTTTCTTTTTTTCTTATTACTATTTCTTTGAGTATTTATTAGCTCACAATAAGAAAAATGACTGAGAAATCTGTTTTCCGCGAAGTTTTAAGTACAATTCAAGTGCTTCATCTGTGTTTTTAAACCACTGTTTGGCGTTTCATTTGTAATCAGATCAGTGTAATGTAACTCGCAAAAAAATTCAATTTGCTCAGTGTTTTGCTTGATTTGTTTCTCATTTAGCTGATCTTCCGTAAACACGGTTGGAGAAAAGTCACCTTCCAGTTCCCACGCTATCGTGTGCTGGCACAGAATTACAACTTTGATGATTATTCCTCTAAAGGCTCCACAGTTCACCCTGTTAAGAAGTACCACAGGAATCTGGAGGGGCTCAACCAGTACGCTCAAGAAGGAGCCTTACAAGAGCAGGGACCTGCAGGTTGGTTTACTTATATGAATATTACTTTCATGTACGGAGAGCATTAAGAAATTTTGAGTGTACCATCATGAGTGTTGTTATCCATGCTTAGATTACTGAAATTTTCATTTGGAAAGGCTATTTAGACTAAATGTCGCTGACATGAAGAACCTTTGACATGGAGTGAAACGTTTTTTTCTGCAGTTGATGAGACAGTGAAGGGCGATGAATTCTGGGATTATGACCAACAAGTTGATTTAGAAGGTTTTACATCTGGGCGCTTGTATGGTATTTTGGCAAAACAGTCCAGAGAGGTGACAGCAGCTATAGCCAGACAGAAAGATCAGGTGAGGGTTATTATTGACATTAATACCATTAGTAATAAATCAATTACTTGCAAAAAAAGGTTTGGAAGTTAAAGTTTCAGACGATTTATTTCGGACGTTCGAGATTTGGACACTGTTTGCCCCACTTCGGATAAATCTCGCACAAAATTAGCTAACGTAAATTTACGCCTCAAAACACGAATTTAAATAGACAGGAACAACATCTGTGAAAATGATAGTTTTACTACACTTTCGAGGTATTACAGGAGAAAATAAACACAAATTCTATCAAGGCTTTTTCCTGTAGGGATTGTGAACTCCCTCATTAACTTGAAGAAGGCGGAGCATTGAAACAATGAACCTTTTGTGTATGGTTTTCGCTATTGTTTAGTCTATTCGCACCTCTCAACAGTAAATTCACCGCTAATCCCAGAAAAAAATCGAGAAAACAAGAACTGGTTAGAAAAAAAAATGTTCTTAATCTGTACAAAAGAAAGCTGAAATCGCGTTCCCTAAAATATCGTGGCACGTGAGCAAAACAATCGTTTGTGTCTAAATCCTAATTTACAAAGTTTGGCTAATGTGTTGGAAATAGTTGTTGCACCAGCCGCAACTGATTTAAGAAAACTAACAAATGGGGTTATTCTTGGATCGCGTTCGATCGAGTTTCGTATTAAAATATTACTGAGCTTGTTGTAATGTTGCTCGTTATTTACTTTTTACGTTCGCATGACGAAGAAATCAAGCAAAGTCCATTGATCTACCGATGGCCGCTCATCTTATTTGAAAAACTCTTGGAATCGACGGCTTTTGCCGCTTATGTTCGCGAAATATTAAGACAGCGCGGGTAAGATCGTGCTCGCTCGAACGGACATTGTTTACTCTTGACCACTTACCGTGACATCTCTATGTTCCTGCTGTTATTTCTCCTCAGGCAAAACTTTGCTCACTCTGCTTGGTTCGTTAGGCTTGGTTATTTAGGAGGGGGCCTTTTCGAGCCCCCAAATGGTGACTTAAAATTAGTCACCTCGACCCTTGGAGTTCAAAGCTTTGACTTTGTTGCCTTGCGAGTGAACCAAGAGGAACCAACCAAGAGAATACAACGAACAACAATACGCGCGGGTAAAAATACGCACGTTACCCGCGCGTAACTAGACTCGATCGCTCTTGGCAAATGTCATATCGAGGAAGAGAATATAAAAAGAAACACATTTGGCCGCTAACTACTCCCTAATTTGTGTTAATAAAACTTCGAGCGAATTGATTTTTTTCGAGTGAATTGGACTTCTGGCGAAACGACCGGTTACCAGTCTTATTTGCATGAAGTTCTAGCCTTGGCAACCAAATGGTCAACAACAACAATTTTGGAAGTCAACTTACTGTATTTGTGTTAAATGTCTGTGCTGCTGCCTTTTTCCCACTTCTGTAAAATCTTTTCCAGAGTGGGCAAGCCTCTCTCGCATCTCCGCATACAATTCCGCCGACTTCTCCGCTGTATCGTGGAGGTTGCCGTTTGCTCGGTTTAGTGGCGCTAGGACATCATTCGGAGTGTGCTTTATCTCCTCCGGTTTTATTCCTAGTTTGATCCAAGTCTCCGCCTTAAGTCTTTTCCGTTTTTTTCCGTTCGTGTTGCTTTGCACTTTTTCACTAAATCGTCTAACGCTTCGGGCGATCGAGTCTCCGACTCGCTCGCACGCTGAGTCATGTAGCTGGTAGCCAAGGGGCAAAATACTCGCTTGAAGTAACTCAAACAGTGTCCCTGCCATAGAAACATCTCACCAGTCCCAAAGTGCTTCGCCACTCACTTGCAGATGAAACATCTAGTCGTTTTCATCAACGAAAGGAGGAACCATATGTATTAACAGAGGGTGGATCGGGTTTTCGAAGAGCTCTGAAAAGAGCTCCCGATCACTGGAGTTTTTACCTTCCTCTACATGTATGTTCATTGCGCGTTATGAGCGAATGACTCGGCTGAGAGACCAGTTTTAGAATTCGCGGCAAATAGGTACTCATTTACATCTAAATGGTTTTCTTGAATGGGTATTGTTAGTTTTGACAGCCATTGTTATTCAGTCCTGAGCTGAATACAATGGCTCGCTTACCTAGAACGCGCCATTTTCAAACGCGACTTGCCCAGGCAGTTTTCAAACTGAACGGGATAGTGGTTCTCGTTCTTCAATTACCAAACTTAAAACGGATTTTGTTTAAGAAAAGATCCATCTTCCATTTGCCGTATGCCGAATATTACAAGGCGGTTTTAATTTTCAAAAAAGCGCTGTTGAAAACGGACTTCATACTAAAAATCGTCTAATTTTACTGTTTTTCAACTGCGAAGGGATAGTCCTTATACTTCCTAAATCTCCTTTTAATTAGGCTCAAATTGTAGTTAAATAATTACTCTTCCAAAAGCCATATGCCGAATTGTATTTTAGAGCGTCAGGAAATCAGAAAAGCGATTTTTGTCAACCCCACTCAGCCAATTTGGGCCTTTTCTTCTCTTATTCGGGCCTATTGAACGCGCATTCGTATTTAAATTTACCACTTCGCTGATCATGAATAATTGATGATGTCAAGGCATTCTGCGCGATGGACGGTATCTCAATGAGAGTTTGTTCCATAAAGGAATTTAGCAGCTTTGGAGTGTCTGGTTTCAACTTAAGATTTTTCCTGTTTGTAGGCTAAACAACTATATCAGAAGATCAACCAACAGACGGAATCTCTAAAAGGATTGTGGATTGCCAAATTAAACCTGCGAGGTCGTGCTGCCATGGCAACTCCGGAAGATTTGAGAGCTTTTGATGCCAAGAAAGGAGAGGTACATATGGGCAAACTGCTCTTTATGTCTCTGGACCTTATTGCTAGCTATATTTTTTATGTATATAATAAGCAAGATGTATATAAGCAAAACTGGGCTTGTTGCACACCATTCCACATTAGTAGCTTTCTGTGATATTGCCAACAAAACCGATAATTATTTAATTTATCAGTGTTATTGCCGGGCAATAATGCTAATAACAAACTTAGTGGCTTAAAAGTCGAACTAGACCAGAAAACAGTACAGAGCGACTAACAAAAAGTTCAATCGCACAGTAACTGTGAACTAATTATGTCTCCATCTGTTTTCAGCTGGAAAGTGAACTTGAAAGAAGAAAGGAACTTGGATTCAATTTCCAGCAGATCTTACAGCGCCAGAAAGCCATCCTCGAAGAAGACGAAGAAGCGCGCGAAGCTCACTTGGTGGCGTTTGATGCTTCGTTACGAGAAGGAATTCGTATGCTGAAAAGTCACAGTGAGAAACAAGGCAAGGGGGACATAGAAGGGGACTTCAACGATCAGTTAGAACACAGGTAACGTTCATCATGATTTGTCAGACTCGTTAATAATTCTTCTCAAATCATTAATAATTCATCATGTTTAAACAAGGAAAATCACAACCGTGTAGGAGGTTTGGATACCCGTTCATAATTAGTATGGATTTTGACGATTTTACTTCTCCGTTTACTACTGAGTTTTTGTTTCGATTGAGAAGATATATCAAACACATCGGCTATCCCAACACCTCGAATTTCGTCAAAAAAAAACTCCGCTGCGCGTCGTATTTTCAACTCTCTTCTCGGTGTTTGGATATCCCGATGAAACACTGTCGCACGTGTTTGATATATTACATCAAGTTCAAACAAAGTGTTTGGATACCTGGCATAGATTTTTACGATTGTTTTCTTCGTTTTCTCCTTAGTTTTGTTTGAGAAGGTATATCAAACACTCAAGAGTCATTGACCGCGTTTCAAAACAGCTCGAAGGTCGTCAAAAATACTCTGATGCAAGTCGTATTTTCAACTCTGTTCTCGGCGTTTGAAATGTGGTGAAACACGTTCTTTCGTGGCTAGACTGTCAGGATAGTCCTTGTAGTGACAAGTGGGCAGTTTGACAATGCTTCAGTTACTGTTGCCAAGAAATATGCTGAAAATGTTCCCCTTACCGATAATTAATTATTAACTAATGTAGTAAGCTCACTGTGATTGTGATCGTTTTTTTCAGAGTTGGAAGCCGCGTTGATGCAATCATTCAACGCTTATCTGTAGAGATCACCAGCGAATGTCGGCGACGAGGAGCCTGGGCATTACTGGGAGAGAAGACTGGGGCAAGGCTGTGCACGATTGAAGGAGAGCTCCTGGGTCTAGATTACCTGTTTAATGGCGATGGAAGCATTCGAGCCACTGATATCATATCACAGGACCCACACACGGGACTTCTCATCCCGAACCCGACAACAGCTAACATGCTATTGTCTGACAATGTCACCAACGTTCCTGTCCCGCAATACTTCTTTGTCCACCAGAACAACGGCCGGGTTATGCCAATAGAAGGAAATGTCGCCTACGACCCGCTTGCATCTCGTCTCACCATCACCGCTGACAGCACTAATGCTGACGCAGCCTCTGCAGCAGAAGCCCTTATCCCGTATATCCCGTACCCGAGCAATCCCGAGACGGGACTGCTAGTGAAAACAACACTGACACCGGTGGAGAAAAGAGGTGATATGCGGCTCAATGGCAGGATGATCTGCGGTAGAACGGGTCTGCCTGTGCCGATTTTGGGAATGACCATTCACCCAGAGACAGGTGGGGAATTCTGATAGCTAAAAAGTCGCTCTATAAACTCTCCCCCGCTCCCCTCCCCCAACCTTTTTGCTTCTCCTCACCACACAGCTTCACTGTTCAGAGTGAGTCTGTGCGCTAGTTCATTAAAAATTTGCACACATTACTGCTCTTTGCACAAATATGCGCATAAGCGCGTTAAATTATGCTTTCTCTCTGCTATCGCTCTCGCCAATGTTCCATTCCACCTACCTCCTATACTGTCCTCCTTCAGGTTTTCGAAGGTCTTTTTACTGCTCTTCTACTTTGTGGACACCAACCTAACGCAACAGTATCTCTCCACGTAGTACGTTTTGCGCAACAATTAACTAACCATTGCTTTGATGACTTTTTCAGGTAATGCTTATCCAATTGGTGGCTGCCATGACGACCCAGTGACAGGCCTTCCCGTTGCCATAGAAATCGGCTCGGTGATGCTTGATCCTAACACAGGTCGACCAGTGCCTATTGTAGCAGTTACCATTGACCCAAGATCGGGCAATGTCATTCCTCTGGGTGGTACTCCTGGGGATTCCGACAGAGGTGATGAGGTCCCTGTGCTACTCGGAGACTCATTCTCTGAACCTCTATCAAGCAGGCCTCTCAAAGTTACTAGTGCCAGGCTGGTGGATGATGGTGATGGTGAGAGAGAACTGGAACCAATGGGTGGAGGCTACCAGTACGTCCTGGACGTTGGTGAGCTGTATTACGAATTCCGCGTTCTGGAGGCACTGCAGGCACTTAAAGAAGCTGTCACAGGCCCTGATGACGTAGACGGCCGCCACGAGCTCAGTATGCTGGAGAGTGCGCAGAAGGATCTCCAGCGCGGACGCTCCAAGGTGATGACGTATTTACTGAGAAGTGTTCATGACATCATGCGCCGTGAAGAGCGTTGTTCTCTATTGGCTGAGAGTGGCGGTAGCCCAGGAATGTACGAATTCTCAGCCACTGGTCAGTTACTGCCCATATTAGTTGGCACCACCATGAGAGACCCATCAGGAACAGACCTTGAGGTACCAATCCTTGGTATCGACAAAAACCACGAGATCGACACAATTATTCCCCTGGGAGGCTCCCTAGAGGACCCTGGTGGGGATGGATTGGTGCCCATTATGATCGGAGAGAAGGCCGTGGACCCGGTGACCGGCGTTCTGTCTACCATCTGTGGCGTGAAGATGAACCAAGAGTTTGGCGTGACAGAACCTGTCACGCTTTCCTCCAGCACTCAAAGAAAGCGCCGCCCACCTCCTGGATCGGTAGGGTTTTTTTTTATAGCAAAACACATAATTACTTCAGTACGTCTTGATCGTTTGCGAATATTACAGAGAGAGCCTGTTTCATAAATGAACAAATATAAACGAAAATTGCTGTCGTGTCACTGTATACTATAGCAGAGAGAAAATATTTGCAGTATTATTTTCCCAGGGAAACACACCCTCGACATGATGTGAAATTTCTTTTTGCAGGTGGCCCTTCTAGAGGAGGAGCTCGCTGGAAGGCGCAGTTTCTGGCGTCGCCAGAGACACCGTGAAGATGAGCTTACAGAAGTGGAGTCCAGGCTCCACCGACAACTGATGGAAGATGAACACGTGACTGCCTATCATGTACAGGAACAACTAGAAAACATCCAAGAAGGTGTGTTGAACGCACATAAGACGAAGAAGAAAAGGAAACACCACTTTCAGTGTCGGTTATTTAACCAAACAAAGCGTGAAAATGTACACAGATAAATAGGCAATAATAATTATTTGAGTGTTTCGACGTACAACAGATGGCTAGGAAATTATATCAAACACATTACTTGCAAAACATGTTTGGACGATGTTATTTTTGGTCATTTTTTCGTCTGATATTTAAATCGTCCGAATTTTTTTTGTAAGTAATCTACGTAAATTAAAAATGTCAGAAAAATATAAAGAAACCTGATAGAAACTTACTAAAATCACTGGAATAAGTGGCCATAAAACAAAGAAACATAGAAGTCGCTCGAACTCCTTCGTGAATCGTCGTGTTACAGTCGACACATCACTCATTTTTCGATTGTACCTTCGTTTTCTTAGAAACTGTGTCATTGGCTGATGCTGCTCATCGTGAAGTTCAACGACGAACCGAAGCGTCTGTGGACCATGCTGCCGGATTGCCTCCTGATGTGGTGGCTGTGCTTACAATGTTTGATGCTTTGGAGAGACAGAAGGAAGAAGCGCACAATTCAGCTCACAAACGCTTTGCGGACTCTATCACTCGTTTCTTTGATAAACTGCAGACCGAAGAGACAAAGTATAACAACAGAATGGAAGAACTACAGGTAGGGCCATTTTAGTAGCTAATTAGAGTGGCATGGTGTGTGAAGATTGTGGGGCTGTTTTGTACAAGCACTTCTAGTCTTGCTGGTGATTGGTTTTCAATTTGGTGTCGTGAGACCAAAACCAGTGTAATCACTCTAGCCAATCACAGGGAACACAGACAATCCAGTGAACCAATCAAAACTCGAATTACATGTAGCCTGCGCAAAGCGCGGGAATACGCGTGTGAGAAAGTCACACGCGATTGGATGAAAAAGTTGGGCGGGGTTTTAAGCCAATCGGGTGGTGTAGTTGATGCCAAACTACATTACTTTTCGGCACTCAAATGAAAACTGTTCCAACTGAACGCTGTCACTGAAGTGTTTAATTTTTTCTTCTTTGCTTTTTTTCCTCAGGGTGCGTTGAATCCGGAAGCTGAAGGTGCTGTGACTGATCGCTTCCAGCAAGCCAAGGCCAGGTTACGTGGCGAACTACATGATCAGCTCCAGAGCCGCTCGGAACAGCTGGACGAGGAGCACTCAGGACTAGAGTACGTCAGGAACAAAGCTGAGATTTCCGCTTTGGAGGCCAAGGTAAACAGTCCCGCACTCCTTGTTAATATTCAAAGTTTACGCTACGCAGATCCTGATCTTTCTTTAAAGACCAAAGTGCCAAGTAACGAAATGATCTCACTTTACACTATTTTGTATCTCAGCTCGTTTTGACAGGAGGTGCCATTGTTGCTGGTGAATACGAAGTCGCCCTGCTCGGAATTTACGGTGATGATCTTCCTTTACCAGAAGCTAATCGGGAACTATTGCCTCTTCTTCAACGACTCATTCGACTTCTTGAGGAGGGCATGCCCGTGTTGATGAACTCCGCTGGACAAGTTGTTGGGGGCGGTTATTCTGTGCTCGGTGGTGGTCCCAAGATTGACGTCATAAGCCCAGGTGCTGCTGGTGATAGAGTGACTAGTGTTGGTAAGTATTCAAGTTAGCGTTCAATCAAACAATTGCTAGCATCGAATGTTGAGTTGAAATTGGAAACGTTTAACATTGCACTTAAGAAAAACGTGAATACTGGAATTTGGTAGTTTTGCCCTCTTATTGTAACTAAGAAAAACTAATCAGATGGGAAAAACAAACCTCAAACCGCAAACGTTAGATGTGGTTTTCATCCACCTATGTCCAGAACTGAACGCAAGTATTGTTTAATTAGTACTTCACATTTGGTAGGGTTGTTTGACATTTTCATATTACTTCATATTTGACAGAATTGTGTGTGTTTTGTTGACTTTTTACCAATGAGGACACTTTGTGATTCTTATCATAAGGAATTTGAATCTCATTGGCGTTCAATACTGGACATATCCCTTTTGATCTGCCATCTGGTCTGTTGTGGCACAATTAATCTGCTCAAGTCAGATTTTACGAATTTGCACAGAAACTTGTATTCAATGACGTGAACTATTTTATAAATAATAACTGTCTATTTTAATCTACTAGCTCCAGCCATTTTGGTGAATCAGACTAGCGTTACTTCTGAACAAACTCAAAAAGCTGCCTCCGTCACGCTCGCACCAGGCCTACAGCGCCACACAAGCACTGTTTTCTCCGCGGCAGAAATCCTCTCCAAAGTGGAAGTGGGACAGATGGGCCAGAAATACAGCTCCGAAGCTGTTAACATCGCTGAAATAGCGGCATCAGGTGGCCTGACAGAGGAGAAGAGACAAGAAATTACCAAGAACTTGATGGAAAAACACACTTTAGAGTGCGCGCAGTTAGAGAACGAACTCCGCTCGAATGAGATTAAAATCATCTCTGAGGTTATTACGGCTTATGAAGAGAAGAAAGGCAAGGCGGTGGCTGATTTGCGGGTAAGGATATGCGGATACATCAGTCATATAATACGGTATTTTTGTTACATAAATTCAGTACATATCGATCACAATTTTTAGGACAGAACAAAAATACGGCCTCAGATACCTGTAATAGTGAAAAACCGCTAAAGTAGCAAACAATATAGAAAAAAAATGGTTTACTAGAGGAAGTTCTGTGACATAATACAGTAATATTAAAACTCAGATGAACTTAAGATCTCAAATGGAATAAGGATTAATTGTAACACTTTATTTTTTACTTTTTTGTTTGAACCAACTCAGGAGGAGCTAAAAGAAAGGCTACGACGAGCGGAGAGCGAAGAAGAGAAGGAAGCGCTAATGCAGGAATACTCACAGAAGATGGCAAAGGCCCAGGATGACATTGAACAACAGAAACAGCGGAAGCTGCGAGACGTCAGAAAGCTTCTGAAGGAAGAGAGACTGAGACGCAAGAAAGAGCTCTTCAAGTATGTCTTCCAACAACGAACTGCTTCCTTACCGCTTTTATTTTTATCGACAGAAAAACACCTGAAAGCTGTCGCACAGCATATTAAACAATACAACATGAAAACACTGCTCAATAGCTTTGTATTGAATGGTCACAAGCTAAGGTTTCTTTCACAGAGTTAAAACTGGAGCCAGTTTGCACAGTATAATAGACATTACCACATAAAAGTACTTCTTAATAGGTTTCATTTGGATGGTCACAAACTAGGGTTTCATCCACAGACTTAAAACGTTAGAACCTCCTTGTACAGGTTAATAAACAGTACCACGGGAAAGTACTGCTCAATAGCTTTCATTTGAATGGTCACACCCTCGGCTTTCTTAAACGGATAACCACCTTGTGTATAAGCGTACAAGGTATGCACTGCAATACTCCAATGAATGTTTATTTTCATCTTCGTAGCCGCCACAAGGAAGAAGCCCGTAGTGCAGGAGTGAGTGATGTGATTGATCTTGACCTACCTGATGACGATGAATTAGACAGAGATCTGATTTTATTGGCGCAACAACAAGAGAAACTGTTGGCAGAGCTGGCACTGGCGTACGAAGAGGAGAGTGAACGGGAGAGAGAAGAGATGGAGTCTGGAAGACGAGCGGCTTTTGATCAGGAAATGGAAGCTCGAGTCAAAGCCATGAATTTGTCAGTTGCACAGGAAGAGATCGAGGATGCTTTCGAAGAAGTTCGAGAGGTGAGGGAACTTCTTCTCAAACTCGTTAATAATTCATCAAGATAAAACAAATGAAATATCACAACTATAAAGGAGGTTTGGATACCCGGTCTTCATAACCCCTTAGTTTTTGTTTCGATTGAGTAGACATATCAAACACTCGAGACAGTGTTTCATCGGCTATCCAAACACCGAATTTCCTTTAAAATATAATAAACACTCCGCTGTTTGGATATCCCGATGAAACACTGTCTCTCTTATTTGATACATTACGTTAAGTCCCTAGCATGTTTGAAACAGATTTAGAAAGAACCTCTGTATTTCGTAGTACTACATCTTGTGTGGCTGTCTGGTGCGTACAAACGTACTTACATGTATGGTGAAGAAAGTTTTTTTTAATTGTTACCACCAAAAGCTTTGGGAAATACGTGACATCCTCTGATTATTGTGTTATTTTCTTTGTACAAGCTTCATTCACGAGCCGCAACAAGGAGAGTCAACATGAAGGACAAGATGAAAGAACGAAAGGATCGTAAACGATCCAGGAAAACCGAAGAAGAACTGAAAGAGGAGCTAAAGCACGTGACCCCCGGGTCCCCTGAGGAGGCGGAGATCTTGGAGGCCTTGCAGAAACGTGAGAATGCTGACGTCCTCAGAGAACAAGGAGCTTTGATTGCTGTGTTGGCTGAAGTGGAGGCTGAGCAGGAAGAAAAGAAACGAAAACAGGTTTGAACTCACTCGCACGCTCGTTCAATACCTGCGCAATTATTTGCTCTTTCTTAATGTTGAGATATCGATAAGTAAGGTGCATGTACACAGCATGAAATTATTTTACCAACAGGTCACGTTCGATGTATAAATATTCTAACATGGTTCTTAGGCTTTCAGGGCAAACTTCTGCATTTGGAGTTGTTTTCTATGTATCAAAGTGTTTGGGAACTAGGAGACAAAAGAGACTTAAAAAATTGCAATTAAGCAATAGAGCACTTTTTCCGTCTTTACATAGCCTCATCTAAACACGAGGAGGTGGGAGAATTCGAGACAGTTATGCAAACCCTCGACTACGTTTCGGGTTTGCAATAACTTTTGAGAATACTCCTAACCCTCCGAGTGTTAAGATGAGGCTTTGTAAACACGGAAAAAGTGCTCTATTGCTTTTATAAAATAATTCTTAAAAATCCGCGCAAATCTGAAACGTCACAGCCGTGTTTACATACTCTCACTTCAACTGTCTTCTCGTCTAGTCTGTTTATGTTGCTATTGTTAAGTAGGCATTGCAGTGCAAGGCTTCAACCAAGGTAACCTAACGTAATTATACAGAAAGGTAACGAATGAAACCCTTAGATGTAAGCAGTAGATTTTCCACAAGAAGATTCCCACCACAGAAGAAAACAAGCATTATTGATATGCACGCAATTTGCGTGGTTGGCCTTGGTTGGCACTGTAATTTGTTTTTACGATGCATCTCAGTAATGGAGATCTGATATCCATGTTGCTATACTTGCAAGGTTGTGCAAAATCTGTTGAAGAAAACTGAGCTGACAGAAGAACAACAACAACAACTGGTCGCCAAGTACATGGAAGAGGCTGAAGAAATGAAACAACGACACAATGATCTGCAGAGACACAGCAGAGCCGTGCTGGCCGCTAAACTGGCCGCCAGAAGACGACAGAAAGAAGAGATGAACAAAGAGGCAGCTATGAAGAAAGAACTCAAGGAAATGAGCAAAAAACAGGTACCAAAGTTCATTTGTAAGGGTGAAACGTTGCTGTGTACTCATGTTTTCCTGTTGCCAATAGTTTTAGGGTAAAGTCGATGTCGTTTGGGCTTGCAATATGATTGTTATCTCTGCTTTTGAGATATCGTGTCTTTCGTCATTCTTTCATTCATCGATTTGGTTCGCTGTCGTTTTTTCGCTTGCTTCAGGCTGAATTGTCTGGTGATCAAGCCGCTGTGCAGGTGCTAGAGGCAGCGGAGGCTCAGGTTGCAGTGGAACTGAATCAAGAGCTTGAGAAGCTTGCCGAGAAACAGATCGAAGAACAAGCTGCACTGGAGGTGAAGCAGGTTGAAGAGATGATTAACATGGAGGAAGAACTACGAGTGGAACAACAGACTGCAGGACAACAAGTCGAAGATCAGATTGACGAACAGAAACAGAAGGTTGGTGATGAATTGAACCACTTCTCCCTAAACTCTTACTTTTCGCATTGTGTTCCTTACCCTCACCCGTTGCCCTCCACTAAAGGTCATTTCTCGTGGCCTTGCTTGTCCTTAGAAGGTTTTCCACAGCACCTGTTCAATCGTCTAGGATGAGCTGAATTCATCATACCCAAAGTTATCAATTTTGGGATTGCTTAGAGTGGTGTGAAATTCAGTTGATATACCTGTTTTCTTTTTATTTTCTTCTCTTTTAGTTAATCGCAGCAAAGAAGGAGACATTTGAGAAAGAAATGGCGCGAACACGCAACGATCTGTCACAAGAACAGGCTGACTTGTTATTGGAACAACACAAACAGGAGCTGGAGATTCTGTCGCGCAGTATGGATGTCGAGAAACAGAGGCAGTTAAATTCACTGAGTGACAAGATTGCCGAGCGAAAGAAGCGCAAAGCTGCAGCGTTGGAACAAAGACACAAGGCTGAGATGTCAAAGGAACTGATGAATCAACAGAATGAAAGACGGCACGTTGAAGACGACAAGGTGAGAGAGAAACGAGTCTCACACTGAAATATGAACTGCTTTTACAGATTGCCATGAATTTGTTACGATGGTAGTTCTGTACTCTCTTGTTTGGAGCTTCTTTTTCACAGGACAGAAAATTCCCATATTATTTCAGGTTATTCTATTGAAATATTTACAGTGAAGCATTTTGTAAGGAGCAATCATTCAATCCTTGCAGGTTCGTGAAGCGCAGAAAACAGCGCTGGTGGATGCGGTGCAGAATCTGGACAGTGAACGAGCCGGGAACGCGATTTACCAAGTGTTACAACAGCGACACATACAAGAGAGAGTTCAACTTGAAGAGCAGTTTAACAGAGAGATTGCCGCTGCCAAGGCCGAGGCGCGGGCTCAAATGGCTGAGACGCGGCAAGCAGAGAGAGAGGAATTGATTGCCGAACAAGACAAGGTAAGAAAATTAAAACTAGCAAAGCGACAAACTGACAAATCACTTTTAGAATAAGGGTTATATCATTTGACGCCGTAGCCGTTATCGTGCCATAAGGCCTTGAGTATCTGTATTTCTAGATTAACAGTTGTGAATAGTTCCCTGCAAAGTATATGAAATCTTTATTTATCTGTCTTTCAGGAACTCATGGAGCTCATTGCAAAATCTAACTCCATGAGCACAGCCGAGCTCTCGCAGATGAAGGCAGAGTTAAAGCTGAAACAAAAGGTAAAAGTACTCGTGTTTTATGTTGTTGTTTTTCAGTTGTTTCTCATTTTTATGTAGCAGTTGAGTAACTTCATTCCTTAATCATATTTTTCTGTTCTGTTTACAGAAACAACTTGCACAGTTTGACGCTGAAACACAAGAGAAAGTGGCCCAGGCTGAGCTGGACGCCCTGCCTTCTCTTGAGGTGAAACATGCGCATGCTCGATTAGAACTGAGAGAAAGACAGCTTCAGGAGCTCGCGGGCACAATGAATGAACTGTCAACTGAAGAGGTGTGTGATCGATAAATCAGAGAAATTGGTTATGCATAACAGAATGCGAAATTGCTCTTACTTCCTGCATGTGAAATTAAAATGTATTTTGAAAATTTGCTATAGTAAACGGTTCTAAATTATAGTAACGCCCGATCGCTTTCTTTTAAATGCTTACACAGTAAGGTTTTATTCACGGACTTTAGGACGACCCTGTACAGCATAACATTGTATCCGCATCAGCGTGGAAGTGCGTTTGATCATGTTAATGGTCGCACACTCGGGTTTACACCCGCAAACTTAAAACTTAGGGTTGAAGAGTTAAAAAAAAACTGCTTTTACTGGCATAACAGGTAAATTCATTTTTTTTCCTCTTGTGTTAGGAGCTGATCAAAAACTACTCCGAGAAAGCTGAACGAGCCTCACAGGCAGCCAAGGAATATCGTGAACAGACTATGTTTGAAATGGCGGAGAAAATCAACAAGATAAAAGAACAAAGACAAAAACAGAGTGAGGAGCAGAAGAAAAAAATGGACGAAGAAGTCAAGTAAGAACAACTTGTATTGCTTGTGTTTTTGGGATTGTTATTGTTTCTGTGTGTACTGCAAGAAATTAATCATTTTGTCGTCGCTGTAATGATTATCTTCCAGGCGCCTTGAAGCCGAGCTGGAGAAGGAAAGAGAACGAGAGGAACTGCGTCTAGCTGAGCGGGAGGCCGAGCGAGCTGCAAAGAGAGCTAAGGCGGCACAGGAAAGCGAGGCTGCTAAGGAGCTGGCCATGGCTCAGAGAGGAATGACTGAGGAGGAGAAAGAGGTTTGTCAAATGCTTTTGTCAATGGTAGGGTGGGGCACGGGGGAAGTTAAACACAATGATAGAAAACCAAGTGTTTATGAGAAACATTACTTTACAGCCGGGGATGTTTATAGTTAATTTTCATGTTTTGTTGTTTAGAAACTGATGAGAGAACACCAGGAAAACATGGTCAAGTTTGAAGATAACCTGCGAAAAGAACAGGAAAGAACAAAGGACGCGCTGCGTGAGAAACTTGAAGCCAGGCGGAAGAAGAAGAAAGATGCGGAGATGCAGAAAATCAAGGCGGCTGCAAAGGTTGAAACAGAGGCTGCAGAACAGAAAGAGAGAGAAGAAATGACCGCGTTACAGCGACAAGAAGCAGAGCGTCTGAAGGCCAGTACCCCTACCACGCCCATGGCACCCTCAGACACACGGCCGAGGACAACTGGTAAGGATCATTAAAGTACTGTTCAGAATTGTGAAACGTTAGTAGTGAACAAACCTCGTCATACATATGTCAGTAAGCTGCTTGCATTATAACATCCCTTGACTAGTTGCAATATCATTCCTGTGAAGGGTTGAATCAAAAAGCCATTCGATAGTTAAGTTAATTTTTTTCACCTAGACAAATCGTGACCTAGAGAAAGAACGCCAAAAACACAACGCAACGTGCCCGCCCAGGACTCGAACTCGATTCGCTCAATCTGAAGACAAACGAACTAACAATGAGGCCATTGTGCTTCCACCTGTTTTTTGCTTACATCCTGTTTATTGCGTTTTTTATTATTTTTTTATTTCAGAAGAACTCACTGCCTCGGAAACCTTACTTACATCGTCTGCTGACACCCAACCTGTAATCACCGCTGGACTACCTGCGGGCGTTTCAGAACAAGACTGGGTCTCGATGCTGATTGGCTCGCCGCTATTCGACAGCGTCAATGAAATAGAAAACATGCTGAAAAATAACATCGGTGAGGGAGGCGTGGCCGGGGCTAAAGGAGGCCGTCCTTACATCGACATAAAGGACGCTCAGTGGTTGTGTCGGGGAGATTTAGTTCCAGTGGACATCAACGAACTCAGTCCTCCCAATTTTGTTGTGTATCGGTTTGGTGTGTTCATCACACAGATGCTCCACAAGGCTATGGACACACCGGAAGTCACATTACTACTTGCGTCCAACCTACCGCCGAACAACTACGAGAGAAACGCCTTCCGGAATTCCTTCTTCTACGAGCATGCGCGTCGGGTGCTGTTTGTGCGTCAGGAGCGAATGGAATCTGTCGGCGACTTTTTAGTAGTGATTATGCATTGCCTTTCACATATCAAGATTGACGATCTTGTTGATGACCAGAACCCACTCTTCCTCAGAGAATTCTACAAGGTAGGTCAACGGGGAGTGGTATGGGAACTGGTTTTTCATTGTGAGGTTACTTAGACAATAGACCACAAGTTTCTATGGTTTATAGGCTGATAAACCACGCCGGATGTTGGAAGAACACGAGAAGAATTCGTAAATCACGAGCCGCAGCTCAGGCGAGTGATTTACGAATTCTTCGAATAATTCAGAAGACGCGCGAATTTTCCATCAATTTACTGGCACAATAAACCATAGCTGATTGACCAATCAGAGCGCGCGCATTGATTTGGTTATTATATAAAAGAGCTTATCCCATGTTTAATTCTTATACCTGTTATTTTTGTCAAAACTTTCTTGTACTTAAATATTTTTAGCTATCTGTTTGTTTGAACGACTGAATATGCCAATCAAGACAATTTTGAATACGTCCGTTATTGAGCTTTATTACATGACTGAAATTTTATTACGTTGTGATTGGCTAAGACCAGGTCAATTTATGGTTAATTTTCAATTTGCACAGTGCAAATTAACGTGCACGGTCGTGACATTCTCAGTCGTAACAAATGAGTAATAGTGTAATAGCTAGAGCAATTAACAATTTACAAAACTAGTGATATTTCAAAGTTCTTTCAAATTGTAATTACCTAATAGCTTGTGTTTTTGGGGGAGAATTTTCAAATATCAATCGTAGTGTAAATCCTTAATTGCACTCCCATTCATACGATTGCATATACTAA
>JAHPZR010052450.1:0-21793 GCA_019787425.1 Platygyra sinensis
ATCATTATTATCTCACAGTTTTTTTAAAGATGTCTATTTTATTGATTAGGACAAAACACTTCAAGAACGGCGGCTTTACACCTGTAAGCGAATAGTTTTTCTATTCATTTACTTTGTTTTGGCTCATTTTGTACGAAGTCGTGTATTCAGTATCCTATACAAAACAATATCAGTAGCAAAGCAAATTAACAGGTCACTTGTAATACATTTAAATTACTCTTCACTTAAGAGTCATTAAACGATTTTTGTTTCCTTCCCAAGACGTTTCACTTTTTGCACTTGATTAAGGTCCAGTCGCTCGTTTCTGGAAAGCTCCAGTAAATACCAGGCCCAATAACTTACTGGGCCGGTTAACGGGAAACTTTAA
This sequence comes from Platygyra sinensis, assembly GCA_019787425.1. Lineage (NCBI taxonomy): Eukaryota > Metazoa > Cnidaria > Anthozoa > Scleractinia > Merulinidae > Platygyra > Platygyra sinensis. Next base: position 368 of record JAHPZR010052450.1, read on the forward strand.
CGGGCCCGGAATGGCGTTTTTTGAAGCGCCCTTAGACTTTCCTGGTACTTACCACGCCCGATAAAATAACGTGTTGTTACCAATCTCTAGTGCAAGCTTCACACTCTTCCGCAAGAGAAGGAGAAAGACTTGGAAAGACTATACGTATTTCACACAATCGATTTTATTGAAGTAACTTTGCTAAGTTTAACTTCGAGGTTATCGTTGTTGTGTCAGAGGAGAGCAATTGTAAGATACCGTCATATTGCATGGTCTTATAATTTGCAAGTGATTGTCTTTTGTAGCTCGATTCGAACGATGATCTCGCTCTTTGCCTTCAAGGAGTGTTTTTTTCATTTTCCGTGATTCATTCCTAAACAGTTCCGGATTAGAGATGACATGTTTAAATTATTTTAGGACGCGACAGTGTGAGAGGTAGGTTTATGGTGCTTTCAGGTAAGTTCTATTCAATGTATTTAGAACATTTCAATTGATTATTATTATTATTATTATTATTATTATTATTATTATTATTATTATTATTATTATTATTATTATTATTATTATTATTATTATTATTATTATCTATATGGTGTTTTCCTATCTTTCTAAAGTATTATTTTCAGGTTTCTTTCAATTTAAAGGTTGTTTTTTCCTTGGCAAAATACTCAAAATACCGTGACGAAGCACCTAGTGAAGGGAAAATGAATTAATGAATTATAACTGCCTTATTAAAGTCGACAAACCGGTCTCTTGTGAGTGGGAAGTATGAGCGGAGAAAGATTTCTTGGGTACGAGTGTAAAATCAAAGTGGCTATGAGCCACTTTACTTGGAAAATGGATCGTTTCTAAAAAGTGACAATTTTGATGACACCGACTTGAGGTCAGTTAAATTCGAAGGTTAAGTTTAAGTCAAAGCTCACTAGCATTGTTACGAAATAGTGCAAAACGCGACGGTAAGAGAGTTCACGAGGACATGTAACACTGTTGAAACATTCACATTCAAAGTTATGTGAGGCCGAATTATCAGTGTCCAAGAGACCGAAGAAATTATAAATAAAGTGCCGCTTCTCCGATTACAAAAGCAAGTAATAGTTCTCATTTTCATATTTCTCTAACTTTTTGTTGCCAGTCATGCAGTATCAGAGATTTTTTTTCTCTGTTTGATACGTTTTCTCATCTTAGAAATTTCAGTAAAAAACGCGTTTAGCGTAGAGTCACTATACCACAAGGTCAGCAACATGTTTCGTCCTTTCAAAAGAATTAAGCCCTGTTCGTCGGGGTTAATACATGGATAGGTGATCAAATACAAATACCCCGTGTTGTAAAAACTTTTTTTTCCTTTTTTCCCCTTCCTTTTGTGATACTGTTACTTACAATTTTACAAAATAAACTTAAGTTTCTTGCAATCGCTTGAAATATAGTTAGGTAAACGTGATTTTTTTAAGGCTTTGTTAAAATTCTATTATGTCTAGCATCTTCTGCCCTCCGTAATCTGCTATCATTTGAGTCCGCCTAATTAATTTTGTCGCCCTTGTTATCCCAAAGGAACTTAAAAAGAAGACTGTCTGTATTGAAGTGTTTTCTTTTCTGAAATCTAAAAAAACAGCTCGATATGTTTCTCAAACGTTATCACTCATGCTTTGAAGCCTGTTAAAGAGCCCTAGTCAGCCACACCTTTGTTTTTATCTACATGCAAGAATTTGGCTATTACATTTTACTCGGAGCCTGTCAAAACGAAGAGAAAACCACTGTGAAACTACTCAAGAAATTAAACATACCTTTAGGATCACAGCTTGCAGTAAAATAATAATAATTCGCATCATCATGCTATATCAATAATTTCGATGTCATCGAAAATGGCGGAGACTGACTAGGGCCCTTTAAAAAAGGATTGGAAATACTTGGTATGGTCCAAAATAATGTATAAATTATAGTTTGTTTGGTTAGGACAAATATGGATAACGTGTTTCTTTGTTTGAAAAGTTCTTCAAGAAATTTGAAGTCATTTACCTTAAGCAACAACATAACTGGCGAATAGTTTCCTTTCCTGCCAGTTTTATCTCTTTAATTTTCCAGCAGTAAATAAATGGACTCAGGGATGAGTTTAACAGAACGACAACAATCGTTGTTTCCCAAGCTAACTCAAAAGATGGGGTAGCTAGTCTAGTAAAAGCCGAGACCGCTATGACGACACCAAAAGGAAGATAGCAAGCCAGTAACGTCATTTGTACCCACAATGCACTGGATACTGACTTTCTGTACCGTGCTATATTTAGTGGAATAGATCTTTTGGACTGCCCTGAGCTTTCCTCTTTCGGTTGTGTTTGGTGACTATGTAACTGAGCTTGATGTTTTCGTAATGTGAAATAAATTTTTGTGTAAGAGCAAGATGAAATTATTACACACAGCAGTAAGATCGTACCTACGACAAAATCACTGACAGAAAAGATATAATGGTAGATAATTACAATGACAATTATAGAGAACCATAAACTAACAACAACGATCCCTACACGTTTTAAAGTTACCACATGTCTGTATCGTAACCTCAACATCAGGGCGAGAAGTCTGTCGATACTTATTACAGTCAGTGTCATCAAGGACACTCCACAGAATACAAGACCAAAGGTATTATAAAGGATCCAAACATAGTAACAGAAATTGGAATTTTCCGGATACATCAGATAAATAACACGAAGAGGCTGTGCAATGAGGCCCACGCCGAGATCGGTGACTGCAAGGCAACCAAACAAAAGCTTTGATGATGGATGAAGGGACGACGACTTTTGAAGAGCAATGATGATCAGAGCATTTCCCAGAAATGAAGTGATGGAAAGAGAAATGTGAAATGCAGAAATGATTATCCTTTGATTTAAGTCTAGAAGTCCTCTTGTTTTGCAAGATAAACCTTGAATTGCTGTCTCGTCATTCACAGTTAGGTTCACCATCTTCATCTTGAGAAGTACTCATGTACGTGCCATGAGTTCCTCCTTGCTACATTCACTTGCTTTTAATATTTGCGAGATTTCTTGAGTGTTTAGCCCCTCTTTTTTCTTCTTAATCGTTTGTACAAGCTGTTTAAACACACCAATTAGACCTCTGATTTGGAGAACTCTCCTAATTAATACAAAGCAGTCAGTATTTCAATCAAAAAATTAAAAGCTAAGGAATAAGTATTGAGAGCTTTGTTGAACCCCTTGCCTTAGTTTTAAAGCGTTGAGCTGAGATTTGTGTTTTTGAGCATCTCCAATGCAACACCCGATTTTATGCACGTCTTATTTAGTCTCTTTTGTTTGAGCGGTTAGCTGTTTGCGTACCAAGAGAGCCTTCGCTTAAAATAAAATCGGTGTTTAAGGACACATTTGATGGCTGACACGTATGATGGCTGACTTCACTTTCAGAGTGCTTTATACAACTAAAAATCTGTAGAAATTCACGGTATATGAACATCAGCGTAATACTCTTCTTTAACATTTGCACACAGAGCGATGGTGTAATGGACCTTGCCGACGATATCATGCTTCCCCGATATTTTTAGTCATTCAATCGATTTGACATGCAAACATCCGCTTCGCTTTTAATTTGTGTTTGTTTTTTTGTTTTTTTTTAGGTTTGGCCACTGTAAATAAACAATATCAAACGATGAACGTCTCTTAATCTGGCCATAGGTAAAAAATTCAACCGGCCTTCAATGCAATTCGCAAACGCAAGTTTACAATCTGTGTTTGTAATCACATCATTGTTGTCATTGAGTTCGAACACTGGCAATAATTTTGTTACTACAGTGCAAACCATTGGTACTTACAGTGCACTCGCGAGAAACGAGAAAAGACTCGAAAGAAACGTGGCACGTCTCTCGAGATGGCGGTAACTTAATTTTGCCAAGTTTCATAAGGATCCGTTTCAAACTCACGAAATTAAAAAAAGGGACTTTTAAGCTTTGACGAAATTCGACGAAATGAATTGATCTATGTAGGTTTTTTTTTTACCCTCACTTAAATGAAAAAAAAGAAACAAACAAACAACAAAAATTGTTGGTATTGCACGGTCCATTGCACTATCGTCCTTCACGTAAATGTTAACCAACGTTGGAATAACTCACCTTTTACTTCGGGCGAGCCAATTCAAAACACAATCTTTCGCGTCCTAAGTGCAACATAGTTGTTATCTTCTTATCGGGTATAATATTTTTATGTTCTGTTTTACAATAAGTACGAAAATGTAAATTAGAAGTTCTGTTGACAAAAGTGCACGCTTGAAATTTCGTCCTTTATTACTTATCGAAAAACACCGTGCAAATTCGAGCCTCTTGGTCGTGGAAAATTTATTTTAGGTCTTTCTTACTAAAAAGTGACTTATAATAAAACATGCGACATTTCATGCCCATTCAAGTATTTCTAAAATATATATATGTACGTGCCTGAATTGCTCAAAAACAAAGAAATTCTCACCGATGAAGTACTTTAAAAAAAAAAAAAATTAAGCAGCGTACTCGCCCAGACCTGCCAGGGATAGCTCACTTTTTATCCGTCTAGGTTTTTCTCCTTTTGTGACAAAAACGTTCCGTGCTTTAGCTCGGCCATGTCGGCCCTCCTTCTTTGCATCGCAAATTCGAATGTTTACAGGTGGCAGTTTTCATATGGTTTTATGCACGTAAGCAAATATTTCCTTTTTTATATATATATGGGTACCTCGCTGAGGGTCACTTCCTTTGTCAGCTAACGAGTTTATTAAAATGAAATTATATCCTTGGTAGTTTGTTAACATTAAACCAAATTGAGGCCTTTCAACTCTGCCTAATATAAATGCAAAGCAGTAATAAGGTGTACGACTATATAAACAAAGTGAGATGAAACGATGTAATTAATTATATATGATTGACAGCCACCGAGAATCGCTCAACAGTGATGAAAGGATCGCACGTATTAGGAACGCCGAGTATTTGCCTTTCATATACGTGTTTTTTTTTTTTCCCTTATGTTTATGTTTATTTCGGGAGCCAATTCTCAATGCTTAATTTTCAAGCTGTATCATCCAAGAACGTAAACTCAATTTCACCATTGTATGAGATAAAAAGGAAAAAAACAGAAAGCAAAACGAAAAGCAGCATAACGGAATATTAATCAATTGTGACAGCAAAAATGAAAAACAAAACATCTTGGTCTTGTCTCCAGTCGGGGAGATATTGGCCAAAGGTTTCTTTTAGATTTGAGCGAGCAGAATCGCCACGACTGAAAGCTAGTGGCAACTGGCTGGGCCAAATTGCCTGTCCACTTTTGTCACCAAAAACAAGGTTCTAAATATATTCCGAATGAATTAATTATGATTTGCTTTTACTGACCAATCAGTATACCATTGCTGAAGTGAATAAAACTTAGACCAAACATTTGCCTGCATTTCAAGAGCAACATTAATTTTCTTGCCACCCGTGGCCCTGGTCGAATTAGAGGATTTGTATGGGAAGGACGTTATATCCTTAATCATATCTATAACATTATTCACCATTGTGATTGGTCGTTAATATACTGCAGATGGTGAAGATTCAGATGGTAAAGATAGAGAATAAGTCATGCTTCCATATTTTTCGCCGCAGTTCAAATATATGATCTTTTATATATTCACATGCATTCAGTCGGTGGAGCAAAGCACTGGTGTCATGCCATGGGTTCGAATCCAATTCAAACCTGGATATTTTTCCGGCTTTAGTATTACACCTGTTTTAGTCCCATTGTTTGTATAACTGCGATGATCAATCAGCAGGCACACAAGGATTTCAAAAACAAACATAGCGTCTATACAGCGATCCTTTTATTTCATCAATGACCGCGCTATCTGTGCTGTTTTCTTAAGTGTATTTATGATTTTAGTCTTTTATGAGAAAAATATGTTAGAAAGGGTAACGATACGAAGAACCTTATTATATGCAGATTTTTCTTTGTTAACGCTGGTTTTCACAAGCGCATAAGCATAAGCATAAGCCGACATACGCAGAAGCAGTAACATCTTGATATTTAGCGCCTTTTATTAGGGAAATTTCGAACGAAAGGTGCTAATTATCAGCATCTCACTGCTTCTGCGTATGTCGGCTTGTGCTTATGCTTATGCGCTAGTGAAAACCAGCCTTTATCGTAAGAACTAGGCTCGATATACCAGCCGCTGTTTAGAAAATGAGCCCGCGCTCCTGCCCCGAAGGGACGGCTGGACTCGTGAGGATTCTTTTGTTAGTCTTAACCAATCAGATAACCGCCCGCAGATTTTTGTCGGGCCTAAATTATCTCGCCAGTTTGGATTGCGGCCTGTGATGACAGACGATGAATTGAAAAATAGGTACACGAGAGAACTTCAGAGACAATAAAGTTTAAAAATTCACCAAGAGAAACGCTAGAAAGGTTTGTCAATGGCCGAGTTGTGTTCATTTTTCAGCCAACAATATGCACGAAGCTTTGGGTTCCAGAACATCAAATAACAATGTCAACAAAGGGTCAGATCAAGCTAAACGCTGAGCTCAAGGGACAAAACAGTCAGGCAAATAAAAGTATTACGTTTTATAAGGATAGCGACACCAGTCCCTGGTGAGGCCAGACAAAATTATTTTTTAAACGAACTAAATCGTGGGTAAAGCAAACCGACTAGCAAAACATACGTGACAAATTGCAGGGTATCGACGTAACAGCAGAAACCATGCAGACCAACATGTCACCTTTAACAGATCTTCACACGCATGACCAGTTTGCTAAACCACAGTCGAACGGCGCCGCTCTACTCAAAAAAACGAACTCTTCCGTAAAATACAGCGTTCAGGCATACAGCACTCTTCCGCAGCAATATTGTGAAAAAATATAGGTTGGAAAGCAAAATTAAAAAAAAAAAAAAAATAGAACAGCAAATGTAGAAATGTTTAGAGCCGTAGGAGCGCCGCATGAATTAAATTATGAATTGACGTCACAGACATGGTTTGCCGCTCACGCGTCCAGCCGTTCTTCTCGGGTAGGGTAGACCAGACCAGACACGAGAGAGCGGCGGAAATTGAGCCCACGAAAGAACCCGCAATTAAAAGCAGCGCATGCGCAGTAAGTAATAAAATGTGATTCAACGCTGAAAAGCTTTCTCGGAAATACGCAAGTAACTGTTTCTCGGGAACCAAGCATTAGAATATCACCAAATTTCCACGAAAATACTTTAGGAATTAAGTAACTGGAGAGTTGAGAAAATAATCACAACGGCTAATCAAATACCTCCCTGTTGAACTTTTATTAAAAACCAGTGAGCTTGTGAGCATCGTTACAAGATTGTTGCATGCAAATTAATGAAAAAGAAAATTTAATTACTAAATTTGCTGCACATAAAAACAGCAGATTTTAAAGGCCTGTTCATATTTATTCATGTTGCCAAGGCAACGGCACATACGTCCACTTAATTAACTGTCAAAGATCCAGAGTTTGTGTTGTTAACATGTGTGTTGCCGTTTTAGGCCATCAAAGGGTTTTTAGAGAAAAAAGATGATTGAATCACGGTTATCAAAAACTGTGTTCCGCAATCTCTAATATACTATTTTCCATATAATCACTTATAACAACAGATCTAAGGTGAATGAATTATTTCAATTCCTCTGGTGCAAACAGCTTTCAAAAGAAAAAATAAAGCTTACGCAACTTTTTCTTAAGTGCCACTAAAAGGCATTATTTACACGAACAATTAACGCAGTAATGCTTTCATTGCAATAATGACCTGAATTGCTTTAAGTATCTTTTCCGGGAAAGACCGTCACAGGCCCCTGGCGAACATCCGGACTCAGAAGCCTCGATTAAGGGTCAGAGTGCTAGCCATATTAGGTCAGAATGGCAATGCCTCTACTGTGTAGACCATAACTTACTTAACTACGATGTTATTTGTCAGCTGGTGGAAACTGGTTATACCGCGATGAGTCGGTTCCACTACAGTACATTACAGCTAGAGTGAAACCTATGATCCCTAGTGTGTTAAAGTGGTACACAATATGGTACATGTAACCTATACGAACGCCGCGGATGACGTAACGCCGCTTTATCCACAAAGCATTTGCTAGCTATAAGGAAAAGGATACCTACAAAGCGCGCTGGCAATCGTGTCCTGGAATGTTTTTGTAAGCTAACACAATGAACGAAGAACGTACAATCTAACGAGAATTCTAGTCCTGTAGAAATGAAACGCTAATATAATCGCTGGACAACGTGTATATCATAGGAGGCATAATCTCCACGTGACAAGGTATACCAAGGAAATACACTAACAAACCAGAGAGTCTTGATCACATATTCATTAAAATATATACAGCCAAACTCCTATATTAAAAGCGGCGACATTTAAACGCCGCATGCATCAAGGTCCCGAGCCTGATTATTGTCAATGAAATCCACCTAACGACTGGTCGTCCTAATGAAAGTCTTTCGTTATCAAGTGGTCGCTTAAAATTTAATACACGCTGTTTGAGGCCTACTCTGGGACCTTAAGTCGCTGTAACTTAAGGCGACTTTGGGCGATTTAAGGCGACTTAAGGCGACTTAAGCTAAATTGGCAAAAAAAACATTGCGACTTTAGGCAATTTAAGGCGACTTAAGGCGACTTAAGGCGATTTAAGGCGACTTAAGACGACTTAAAGCGATTTTATTTCACTCAAGTAATAAAACTTAAAGTTAGCAAAGTCCATAAAACTCAAAAATATTCACAGAATCCCTCACAATAAACCAATATTAGCTAAAACATAATATGTTATGATAATTATCTTGCTTACTTTTGTATTGCTATAAGTCACCATAGTCTCAAGTATCCCAGTTTCAAACCATTTTAGCTAAAAATGGTTAGAGAATTACCACAACAGTTATTGCCCAATTATATAGTCCAAGTTAGTCAATAAATAGCCAGGAATCAACATGGCGACTGGTATATGCCTAAAGTAAATATATCAAAATACGAAGCAACATCTAACAATACTATAAAAAAAAATATGTAAATAGTGACATAACTTTTAAGTTTAAAAAAATAGAGATGATTTACAGAAAACTAATAAATCTTCCACAAAATAATTAAAGTTACACAAGATTCTTTGCATGTATTAAGCTTAATTATTTCACAGAGCTTTGTTGCTTTGGGGCTCTTACTTGGTGTAGAAGATACAGTTGGCGTACAACAATAGAAAACGAAAAGACAAAAGAACATGGAAAACAATGAACAAAATAGGTTAGTGAGGCGGTATTCTTTTGTGATGTGTCCTGTGTTGTCCTGTGTCTTCTACACCAAGGAGCCTTCACAAATAGTTTTACCAAGGTAACAATTTTTATAATTATTTTTATTATTATGATTATTATAAAAATTGTAACCTTGATAAAATTGTGTCCAATATTTTTGGTACTTGTATTGTCAATTTTGGCATGGAAGTTAGGCAAATCACATGCCTTTCCAACAGCATCCATAGTTCATTGGTCCTTTTCAGGGACCCAACCAATTTGTTGTTCTCCTGCCTTTGTCAGAGAAAACACCCCCGATACCATTTTGCCAACCACGTGATAACTTCTAGTCCTTGGAAAGAAGACTTCCTTTCCTGTCTTCCCAACCACTTTCTTGCACCATAAAACTTTGACGTCTCACTTACAGAGAACAGAATTTTGTTGGAAGATCTGTACCTCCGCTGATCGGATCACCAGGACCTAGTTCCAAGTTTTGACTTGGTTCAACCCCGCAGCGTTTGACCTACAAAAAATGAAATAAATTAAAGTTTTGTGTTTGGGCTTGTGACAGCATTAAGCTGCATTTATTTAGTCAGCAAAAACTAAATGCAAGTATCAGGCTGACGCTGACACAAGAATTATAAAATAGAGCTGATTAAAATACCTTGCAGCTGTCCAGAAATTATTGAGTCACAACGTTATACAAACTGATGCTTGCACTACGAACACCGCCTTCCGCCATTTTAATTCTCCCAGTAACCTTTGCGCCGTTATCTAGTTTCCATGCTTTGAAGTGAGGAGCGGGACACCTCGCGAGTTTCCCTTCTTTTCGCCCGTACCGCGGAACATTCGAGCTGGCCATACTATCCGCTATAGCCAAAAAATTTCTTTACTTTACCTCGAATTGTGTCGCCAGGACGATTTTTACTTCCACAATACAAGCAGGTAGCCAGTTAATAGAAACAAGGTGGACTGTCTCGATCTGTGGGTGTAGACTTCAAAGATTGCAGGCCAGCGTGATAATCTACCCCACGAGGGAACAGCACGTGAGTGAGCGTGAGTGGTGTTCTCGTGTGGTTCTCGTGTGTACTTCAGTGACGGGATAAACTAAGTCACGTGATCAAATGTTGGACAGGCGGGCATGTTTGCTACTGAAAGTTTTTCTCGGAATAGGAGAGGTTCATTCGTCTATGTTGAACATCAAACTAACGATATATACGGAAAAAACTGTTAAAGCCTTATGCTAGATAAATATTTATGCCTTTAGTAGGTTCGTTGAGTTGCAAAGTTCGAACGTGAACAGTTGGTCGAATACAATGGTGGAAGCTTGTAGTGCAGGTTTATGCTGGAGAAATAGCCCACTTTTGTCACTCTTTTGCTCTGGGTAAGTAAAGTGTCTAAACTTTAGCTTCAGTGCAGTTCAAATGACTTTGGATTACCACATTTGTACTACTCAATGTAAAAGTGACTGGCAAAAATGTAGCTTTTCTCCAGAATACCTTTCTATTTAATTTTGTTTTTTCTTTGATGACCCAGAACTGTAAGTTTGATCTGATTCAGTAATATAAATAAATTATTGCAGCCACAGTCATTTGCTTTTTTTGCCATCAATCATATTTTTATTCATTTCCTGGAGATAACACAGTGTCAACCTTTTGATCAACTCACAATCAAATACAAAACAAAAATTAAGTAGGAGTATACATTGTCACAGAGACATTTCCTAATTCAGTATTGTTTGCAGGAATTAATCATGCTATTTAACACATGGTGGTTTGACAGGTGCACAACTGTTATAACATGGGGTTTCCATGTATGTGGAAGCCATTGCCTACCTCATATCAACTCGGTACTCCATTGCAGGGTTTCCTTCCAGCCCCCCCCCCCCCCCCCCCACAACCACTTGCTAGTTTTACATCTGGGAGAGGGGGAGGGGGAAGGGCATTGCGAGAGTACAGTATCTTACCCAAGAACACAATGGGTGACCCCTGCTAGGGGACAAAATAGGGCTTCTCCTCTTCTGCCTCCTCCTCTGATCCTTATGATTGGAGCTGAGTTTACCTATTGTCCAGCTTAATATCCTCCTTATGGGTACAATTTAAAAGGAGGGAACCCTTATAACGTGTAACCAATATCGACCTAAGGTGACTTTAGTCGACTTAAGGCGACTTTAGGCGACTTAAGGCGACTTTAGGCGACTTAAGGCGACTTAAGGCCCCAGAGTAGGCCTTGTTTGGTTTGGTTTGGTACTGGAAAAGACGATGGCTTGTCAGAAAAGTCCGAAACTGAAAGTGATGAGTGATAAAAAAAAAAAAAACATTCAAACACAAGTTTATTATGATTGCAATGACGTGATTCCATGTCTACTAAGCAATTAACGGGATGATAGAAAAAATAGAACTTCATTGTGGAGCGCCGTTTTTCTTTGTTAATTGGATAAATTGACGTTTCAACTAAGTTTTGTGCTAAGTCTTGACGAACCCTAGGGGGCACCTACCTCAGATTTCCCAGAGGGTGGCCGCTTAATGGAATACACCGAAGAAATATGCCCTTTGGACGATCCGGTTACATGGAACAAAATCACACATGCTGGTGAGCAAGTTGCATAGTAGGACTTCCAAAATGATGCACGTGCCTTTGTTTTCACCAGCATGTGTGATTTTGTACCATGTGACCGGGTCGTGCAAAGGGCCTATTGTATTGGGGAACTAACAACTGATTTTCATACAAAATCTCAAACTTAAATTTAATATAGATTTTCGTGACTGTTAAGGGGGCTCAAAGCATTTTTTAAAGACTTGGATCTGTACTACTATCAATGTATATGGCTGTGTTATTTTTAACCCTCCGATGTGCCTTATATTCTGTTTAAGTCATAAATTAAGGTGGCACTGTTCTGTTGCATAGTACAAACTTGACAAGTGACCTTATCATCAGGAGAAATGGGACAGAATATATAAAAACAATTCTGTGGAGTAGATTTTGCTGCAATAAAAAAATGGATCTTTCCATGTTGGAGAAATTCCACTCCAGAAATTTCTTTACAGTTCCGCACATGAATTCCACTTTTGCTTTTTAAATTTTTTTTTTTTTTTCTGCATTAAAAAATTCTGGTCACCGGATCAGTTTTTGAGACATCTGCTTCATGGGTAAGATATTTATTCGCGCCCGTTCTGCGCACAAAATAAAATTACTTGATTGATTTTTACAATACTTCATTACTCACAATAACATTACGAGTAATATACTTTTATACTATATCAATTGCAATACTAAATACTACATTCAAATTCACGTACTCACGGTAATGTTTTTTTTTTCTTTTTATTGGTGAATTAACAGTAGTTTTAATAAATTTTATATAGAAAAAGAGCTACTTGTAAATTATCCAGTACTGCCCGAAATACAGTGGTGCGACATAGTTGTTGCTGTTACTTAGTGTTAAACTTATGGCTATAATCTAAGAAATAGAAAACATGTACCGTGGTTCTCTGTATCAAATTATAAAAACACACGTGGAAGTTTGGGAGAACAAGAAATGCTGTGGGAACACGGGAACTTTTACGAGTGTTTCTATTTAACAATTAGATTATGAGCTCGAGATTTCTATGAGGTGATAGTTGATGAGGCCGAAGGCCGAATCAACTATCACTTCATAGAAATCGAGAGCGAATAATCTAATTGTTTTAGTAGAATTCTTACTAAATTTTACTTCAAATAACAGTTTCCAACTATTTCTCAACGCATTGTAAAACTTTGCACCTTTAAAGATCGCTCGAATTGAATTGGCATTTAAAATTGAAGTCGTGCACGCGTGCGCATCATTTGTTCAAAAATTTCAACTTTTTTAAGTCAAGAAACCGTAAATGTCCTTCGTTTAGTCTTCTCAGAATTTAAATTAACCATTTTCATCAAAATTTTCCTCCAAACCTTTGGCAAAACGAAAAAACGTCGCCATTTCGTAGGTGAGTTCCAGCCACTGCACACTAATGGCTGATAGTGTGCAATGGTTCAGCCAATCAGATTACAGCATTTGCATTAGTGTACAAGTGGAATTCTACTAAAACTCGATAGAAACAAGGAGAACATGTTTGTTTTTTTTAATTTCTTTTAGAAAACACCGCTATCATTAAAAGTAAATTGTTTTTGCTCGCGCCATCAGTACGTCAACAGCTAGTACTTGTTCTGTGTTTCCGTCGAATTATAGACTTAACCAATCAGCGCGCGCACTTTCTTGGGGCTTTTTTCCCAAACTTTGCTAATACAATAAAATAATTATTTACAATTCATTTTTCGAATACTACATTACTCACAAAAACGTTACGATTAGTACTACATCACTTTCATACTCATGAAATGTCTTATTTTTGTCGCTGTCATGACTAAGCCACTGTTTTGCCTGGAGACGCCCCTCCTTCCTGGTTACAACTTACACAACTAAATTAAAAGCCCATGAAAGGAAATGTCTTAACTCCATAGATAGAAAGGGCACTTAGCTTTTCCATTTACCGCTAGGTGTCGGAGAGTGTCGTGTTACTGACACTCATGACACGGCGTGTCAGGACAAGTCGTGGTCTGGATACGTCAAGTGCATCGTATCATGGGGTGTCTGAGGGTTGTGATACCAACGCCCGACATTTAAGACGAGGTTATCACTTTCGGAGTCTACCTTACGGCAGCCAGAATCTTTGGACGCTTGTTCCTCGCTCTCAGTAATATGTGTAAATTTTTTGGACTAAACGCGGTGCACAGAACGTGATGCGACTTCTGTCGTCTCTTTTGACCTTATTATTAGTGCCCTTGAAATCTCATAAGCGTGCTTTTATGAGAATTAACCATGCCAAGGTGTGCCAAGTTACGTATTTACGCGTTAAGCTATAGTTCATCTGCCCAATGCTTGTCATCCTTAAAATCAGTTGTCAACCATGCCGTCATTTTAACTTTTTTTCGGCTCTCACAGCCTCTTAGCGTTTTTCTTTTTTTCAGGGCGAGTGGTAACTGGCATGCAGGAGTAACGAAAACAGGGGGCTGTGAATAATCTAAAAGCTATGAGCATTTTTGTGAAGATTTCCTGCCACAACACTTTACACTTTTTTTTTGCAAATATTTGCAGGCTGTATGTGAACAGCGTACCCCCTCCCACCCCTTTCGCTATTCCAATAGGTCTTGTTAGTATGAGACCTCCCAAGGCAAGCTTCTTTGTAATAAAATGAAATAGTTAAGTTAGCGGTTTGCTGATGCAGTGAAAGCGAGAGACAACAACTACCGGTAATCAAATCCACAAAAATTGAACATAGTTCACTACCCAACGGATGATCTATTGATCACAGAAGGCTAATAATAACTATAATAATAATAATAATAATAATAATAATAATAATAATAATAATAATAATAATAATAATAATAATAATAATAATAATAATAATAATTTTTAGAGGAGAAGCACAAAACCAAGGGTTTGCTCTGAAGATTGATTTTTTTTTTTTTTATCAAGAGATAACCGTCAGCCACTGGACTGTGCTTCAAAAGCTCGTGTACTGTAAAACCACGGACACCAGTATTTTAGATCACACAAAGAACCTACACAGGTTCAATATTTTATTATAGAAAAAAAAAATCAAATGATTTTCTACAGCTTTTTCTTTCACAAGGAAACTGTACAACTACAGGGAATTACAATCACATACTAAAAAATGAAATGGATGGATGGATTTGGCTGTATTTGGCTAGAAGACAAATGTTAGACAAATCTGATATAACATTTGTCGGGAGACAAAAGAGGCTAAAGTTGAGACAAATATGTCATCACATAAGTGCAAGACAAATGTATAACAAATGCAGTATAAATACAACGCCATATTTGTACTCAGACAAATATAGGGTAAAACTGAATTAATTTGAAGCAGAAAACAGTGATGTCTTGATCGCTATATATCTTTCTCCTCATTGATTATTGAGTGTATTTTAGGTAAATAAATGTCTGGGTTTGAGGTTTTAGAGCCGAGCTCTTATGTAATTTCAATATAGAGAAAAAAAAAATTAAAAAGAAGTAGTAATTAAATAAACAAACAAATAACAGCAAGGAAACAACTCTCAATTAGCCATTACCTAACAGTTTATTCTTTAAAAATTATTTAAAAGTCATCAACAAACAGTATAACAATTCTGTAAATTACTCTGTAATACTGTCCTACTCTTAGAGTATGATGGTAATCCCTGTACAAGAATTTCAAATTCTACGCCAACGGATGTTAACATAACTAAAGCAAAGCGCGCGCTCTGATTGGCTAATTCAGCATCTACTATTTGCCCATGGGTGTATGCTGCTGACGTAATCAATAACTAAAGCAGAGCGCGCGCTTTGTGATGTAGCTCAATTTGTTGCGGACAACATTTTGACCGCTGTGATGACACTTATCGTTGTCGATAAGAGTAAAGACGACGCTAAACCACATTCAATTTGTTTTTTACCACAATATCAAAGATAACGAAATTGTTTTGACAACTGAAAACACCGACTCGGACTTGAAAATGCACGCGCTGCATTATGCAAATGAGCTGCTTGTACGCGTCAGACTTTCCTTTTAAACTTTTACAAACTCGCTTAATATGCAGAAACAATACGAAAAAAATTTGGGAAACGAGTAATGAAACGTACTCGTTGTCGGTAAGAGTACAGACCACGATAAACCACATTTCGATTTGTTTTTTACCACAATATCAACGTCAAAGAAAATGTTATTTTCAGAGCGCGAGCTGAAAAAGGCATTGCGTGACACATTGACGCGAGCAGAGTGGTATGGACTCTAAAGAAGCTAGAGTCGCACTCGGCTGTCGCCTCGTGCGACTCTTACGCTTCTTTCGTGTTTAGCAACCTCCCGCGTGCACCATAACTCAATAGTACACGCTATGGTGTTTACCATTTGTTAATAAATTTCTGTGCAGGAACCTGAAAGGTCATGTTATGATTTAACTGCCTTTCGACAACTTGCCTTGCCAGAAGTCCACAATGTAAGTCCGGCGACTTTCATAAAAACAGCCCGGCCGGCACGAACAACAAACGCGACGAAACGGGAAGCCGTGAGAAACTCAAGCGACTAATAGATTAGAACACCGCGGAAGTAGACATTGAAGAAGTCTGTTCGATAACCTGTAACACTTTTGACTAATTTGAGTTTTCCTCAAGGTTCCTTTTGAAACGAAATTGATGTGTTTTGACTTGCAACGAAATGACCAATGACCTGTACAGCAGCATTTTGGGTGCCCGACCGTCAACAGGGATCAGCGGCTTTCCAGATTAGATACCAGGTTCTCTCGGTTCCCGCGCCACTTTTTGGCGTCCTTTCTGAAATGTGTGAAATGTCGTGTAGCCGGGAGCTTGTATCAATATCTTGGTCCTTTTTCACTGTTTAAAAACACTACTTTGGCGGATAAAATTCAGTTCACCTTCTCTTCTTCTCTGTGCACGATCTCAAGCAGTTTTTGGTGGCATACATTCGGCGAAAACATCGAGACATACGGATGTACGAATCAACAACAACAGGTAAGCCATTGGTCTTCCCGTGTGTCTTGTACGTACAAGTAAGTTAAGCTTCAGTTGTAAAGTTTGTTTAAGATGTATGGAATTACCTTTGGTTTTAACCGGAGGCTACGTCAAAGACATTGAACACTGAATTCGCTCTCTCAAATTTTGGGTTTTGGTCCTGACTGATGGAAGTTAATGTACATGTAACCTTGATTTCAAAAGACATTTTATGTCAATGATGGCGAATTTAACTGTTAGATCAAACTAATATACAATGTAAAATTTACTGACTGATTTATTTATGATATTTTCCTTAGTACATGCAAGCTTGATTTGATGTTTCCCAATATGGATTTACACATAAACTTCGCTAACCTTTTATGCATATTGTCAGTCTCTATATATCTTATATATGTATATACTGTAAACAAGGTGACTTGCAGATCTTTTTTCAAAGTGCTCAGTAGTAAAATAGAGGGTGATTATGGCAGATGACGAACTGAGCAACTGTAAATTCGACTTGACATTTTATTGCCATTTAGTTTCGTAGTACACAACTTGTGTGCAGCACTCATCAGATAAAATTGCCAAATGCAAATTTACATATTATTGTACTGGTTTGAAATACACATGTAATCATTGGAAATATGATAGCTACAATACATAAATGCTTTTGCAAAACAACACAAAGTTGGAAATTACAGATAAATGCTGTTACTTTGTGTGACAAGAGGAGCTCTAAAAGTTAAAATTCAGCATTTGTCAGGAAGATTTTTTTGGCATGTCTACTTGAAGTTATCAGTTCATTCTGTTTGTTCAGAGAGGTTAACTCAGGTTTACAAACTAGGCACTTCTTCCAGAGGCAGAGGTTACATTTATTTTAAGTGGGGTTATACAGTGTATGGGTTGGCTTGTTTCAAAATCTTTCAAGTGACTTTGAACTTTGACTTATTGTCAAAGTCACTTGAACTACCCCATGTAACCCTTAACTGCCTGAGCCAGAGGTCTCTCGCTGACCAGCACTCGGACTCGCTCTGACACTCCTCGCTGTTGGCGAGCGAGAAGACCTCTGGCATCCAGGGTAACCTGAGTTAGCCTCTCTGAAGAAACAGAATGAACTACTAACTTCAGATAGACATCAAATAAATGCCTCCTGAAAAGTGCTAGATTTTTAGTGTGTAAATATTAATTTTTTAGTGTGCATTTTCTTTTTCTTTCACTGATTTTCCTGGCCAGCCTCGATAGGCATTGCTACTTGTGGAGCCATGGGATTAAGGCTTAATTGAGAACTAATAAAATATTGTTGTTGCTGTATTTCAATGGCAACAGAGTTTACTTCTAATTTCCAGCTTTCCTTTGTTTTGAAAAAGTGTTCATATTTCCAATGGTTGCATGTGTATTTCAAATCAGCGTATTCGCTGTAATGTTGTAAACTCGCATCTGGCATTTTTTTCTGACGAGTGCTACACACAAATTGCGTAGTAAGAAACTAAAACATTAATGAAATGCCAAGTCAAATCTACATTTGATCAGTTTGTCATTTGTTATTTTATGCATTGTATAATATTAATTATACATTGTGCAGTTCCAGAAAATATCCATACTCCCCCCACCGAGGGGATTGGAATTTCCTGGGGGGTGGGGGCTCTGTAAGGCCAAAAAAAAAAAAAATTATGAAGCTCTTTTGGAATTTCCAGAGTGGTGGGGGACAGGATGGGGTCTTTAAAAAAGTCCCTTCCATGGGGGAGGTATGGATATTTTCTGGAATTACACAATATAAGAATGGAATATGCTATAGTAATGTCAAACTACATGTACAGTGGAACTTTGATATAATGAAGGGTCAAAGGATTAGCAAAGTATGTTTGTTGAAACAAGGTAATCGTTGTGTTGTATTAAGGTTCTTTTCAGTATGGTTTACTGTTACTGAGGCCATGAAAATCTTTTGTTATACTGAGGACTTCTTCATATACAGAGTGCATGCAGAGGTTTGTTAAATCAAGGTTCCACTGTACTAACCATATTCCTTTCAAAGGTGAATAAATAAATTCCATAATTGAAAATCAAGTTTCATTACTCGTTTTGAGAGTGTGGTTAAGAGCTGAAAACTCAAAACAATATTGAATTTGATACTCATGTTTTGCTTGAATTAATGCACAAAAAGTTTGCAGCACATCTCGTAAAAAAACAAAGGGCTTCTAGAGCTTGCATACATTTATCAGTGCAACATGAAACGTCTTCTGTAACCTTGAACATTGTTGCTTGAATCTTTTTTAATGTTTTTAAGCCTGCAAGCTCTTGCCCTCGCATACTTTCATGCTTTGTTTGCACTGTAAACTTTGTTATGCAACACAACTCTCTCTTCTCCCAAAGACATCTTAAGTATGTTCTTGCATGCTTTTATAGAAACACAGGTGCTTACAGTGTAGCTTTCCAAATGTACAAACCTTTTGTTATTTAATCCAGTCAACACTTAGTTCTCATCTCAGGGCTTGGTTTGAATTTTCAGGTCATTGTTTTGAGGTTACCAATTGCCATTTAGCATGTCCAAGTACAGTCTTTCCCATAAAACCGTGAACACCGGGGAGGGAGGAGATAATTTCAAATATTTCTCACAGGAGGTCATGCCCTGTATATTTCGTTTTATTTTACCAAGCAATAAAGGAAAAAAAATGAAATACATGAACATTACCATAGAAAAAACTGTAAAAAAATGGTGCTTTTGTAACCTTTCAGTAGTGAACAATTAAATGAAAGCTTGTTTGCTACCCAAGATATCAATTTTTAACTTAAGAGGGAGAGGATAAGAGAAAGAGAAAATGCCGAGGTGGAGGGGAGGCGATTATTCGAGGGAGACGATTATTTCAAATATCTCAGTCAAAGGAGGACAATTATTCGAGGGAGGTGTTTAATCGAGGGACAGCTATTATTCGAGGAAATACATTGCACAGTAAGCTGAAATACAAAAAGAACAATTTCAGTATTCCAAAACTGTAAATTTGAAGATTTGTCATGGAAGAAAAGCCAGCGCATTGTTTCGAGCCAAGTCGTGACTGATCCATGCTGCGGTTTGGCAGTTATAAACATTCCAGAAATTTTCTCTGGTGTTCACGGTTTTAGGGGAAAGACTGTGGAGGCAGTAAAACTGGCTATCAATCTACACCAAAAATCTATACCAAAAACTTTGAAATATAATGAATTGTCAATTTTTTTAGCTATATAGGGCTTCTCTATGCAAGCATCTAAATCATGCTTTGAAAGCTGAGTCAAAGGGAGTCTGCCTCAAAGTTTGGACAGTAGCTAGTTTACCATTCATGTCTGCAAATTTTTATTTCAAAATATTTTTTTCTCTGAGTGTTTTTTGTACTATCACTTCATATCGGTTCTCAAATCCTGTGAAAGTCCTTGGTATAGTTTGATAGCCAGCTCTGTAAGTTTTAATTTGATATGGGGTTAACATATGTCTACAGATGAAACTGGATGTTTAACATCCCTTTTATGTGAGATACCTCTATAGGCATATGGTAATTTAAAAGTGACAAAATTTTTGACAACTTTTTATCACAGCTTTTCAATATTTTATTGCATAAAACATTTAGGGAAAACAAATCAAAAAAAGGATCATTACCTTGTTTTGTTTCAATTTATTTACACTGAATATATATATTTAAAATCCACGTTATTTTTATCAAACAGCATTACTTCCAGCATGTATACATGTAACTTACCTTGTAGCCTTGCCCCATTTTTGAGGTTTTATTGTGCACATATTGTATACGAGTATACATAGGCTGACTAAAATATATTCATTTATTAAATGTTAATTTGTTTAACAGAAATGGGTTTGTTTGTATAGAAAAAGGAGAATAGACCATTTTACAGTTGTGTCCTTAGTTACCTGGCCATGAGTGCAAGCGAGGCTGGAGGTGACCTTGCTTTGATAGAGACCTCTCAGCTTTTCTCATGTAAATGCAAACTACATGTAGTTAGCATAAGAACTTGATTTGCACAATAAAAGTAGTGAGGTCTGTATCAAAACAAGGTCAACTCCAGCCTCGCTGCCATTCAGAGACCAGGTCACTAGGCCAACAACTGTAAAATGGTCTATTGTTAAATAAATATGTCATATACTGTACATTTATGTGTGTTGATGTAGTCAGGACTGCAGGCGTGAGATTATCAGACACGAGAGGATTGTGAATCAAAGTAGATTTGAATTACATTTTAAAATAGCAATATTTCTCGTTACGTCACCTAATGTCATTAATGTGGCAACCAGAGGTTTATTGGCTGTTGAAACAATGCATGTTATTGTTCAGTGGCTGGCAAATGTTTGTAAACAAGAAACATCGCTATACTACTGAAACAATGAAATTCCTGATATTTTATTTAATGCAGAGTATTATTGGGTATTTGTCGCCCAAAAAATGAAATAATATATCGAAAAAACAATTTTCTACAAATTTACAGCAGGGTCCATGAAGGGGAAGAGAATTTTGGATTAATCCATGACAAAGAAGATACTATTTGCTCAGCATTTGTCCTGGGTTTGTCCTTACAAATGTTATCTTTAACGCATTTGGCCATGCTTAGACCAGGACAAATCACGATATTTAACTCAGATTTACACCACATTTGTCCACATTTACACTCAGAAGCAAATGCACAATTATCCTATTTATCTTCAGGACAAATGTCATATTTGTCTTTAAG
>JAHPZR010052451.1:0-5000 GCA_019787425.1 Platygyra sinensis
AAGGGAGCTCATGGACATGAAATCGCGTTCAATGCGTTCCAATCTTGTATTCTACAACCTCCCGGAGCAAGCGGAAAAAGATGATCCTTTTGCCGTACTGAGGGAACTACTCGTAAAAACGATGGCCATCGACGAATTTAATGAAATAGAAATTGAGAGAGCCCACAGGCTAGGTGGAAAGCGAGATGACGGAAAACCTCGACCGATAGTTGCTAAATTCCTAAGGTATCAAGATAAAGAGTATATTGGGAAGTCTGCATATCTCCTAAAAGGTATTAAAATCGGAATTGCTGACCAGTTTCCGAAAGAAATTGCTGAGGCACGTAAAAAGCTCTACCCTGTAATGAAAAAAGCAAAAAATGAAGGAAACACAGTAAAGATTACCAAAGACAAACTCTTCATAAATGGCCAGCGCTATAGGGGATTACCGACCAATGGCGAGGAATGAGCTACTAAATCGGATGGATATCACTGAATTAGCTAAGTCTGGATTTAAATTGTCATTCAATTAAGACTTTATTTATTCTAGCAATTTTAAATTTTAGTGATATATATACTTTTTGTTATATCTGACCTAAAGTCACTGTGATCAACGAGAGTAAATCATGTAATTTTTGTGATTGCGAAATAATCCAAGATCAAAGGTCGTTAGCTTGCAACATCTGTAGTAACTATTATCACTATAATAGGCATTGTTTACGTTTAACGAATCTGTCTGGTACAGATAAGGAGTTTACTTGCTATCAATGCGTCGATGCTTGCTGGGACTCTGTAAAGTGAGGAAGCGGACGGCGGACGGCGGATGCGGACGGCGGACGGCGGACTCTGTAAAGTGCGGAAGCGGACGGCGGACGGCGGATGCAGACGGCGGACGGCGGACTCTGTAAAGTGCGGAAGCGGACGGCGGACGGCGGATGCGGACGGCGGACGGCGGATGCGGACGGCGGACGGCGGACGGCGGACGGCGGACGGCGGACGGCGGACGGCGGACGGCAGACGGCACAAAATGTTCCGCACAAAATGTTTGCCAAAAGTGAACTTTCGCCACTGGAGATCCCCTTTCCGGCGAGCAATTCAAGATTCAAACAAGCTTTGGTGAATTTTCGCTTAAACTCTTTCTTCGCAATAACTTTAGTACAGAGTAAACAAATTTGCTCTTTCGATCGACGCAGGAGAAACGCACACACGTTCGATTATTTTGGTCGAATCGGTCACGCCACTCCTCATTTTTGGCGCGAAACGCAAATGAAAACCCTTCAAGCGAGACAAGTCGACCTCTCGCGACTTCGTCGCTCGCTCGGTCGCTTCGCGGCCTAACATATTCTTCCCCTGAAATTCATGAGGTCGACTTGTGGCAAGTCATTAAAAAGAAAAAAAACGGAATTGCTGGGTTCTTTGGCAAATCTCTGCCAGAACTTGTTTACTTTGCGGTGGAAATCTGTCATCGCGGGCCTTTTGCCTAGTGCGACCCCAGGTTTTTCGCTTTGGCAAAAACTTTGCGAATTTAACATGGTGGGGCAGGCATGTTTTCGAAAAGTCGAGCCAAACAATGGCAATCACAGCGGCAACTGTCAACGCTTGTCAGCGTAACATGAAAAAACGATACGCGCGGGAAGTTCAATTCTAGTTCGCGGTCTTTCATCATGGACAGAGTTGGCTTTTTTTAGCCCAATGCTCACACACGAATTCCCATGACCCAGGCCTTAGAGTCCTGACGCAAGAATTCTTTGGCGACGTCGATTTCTTCCTCTGATCATGGCCGCTGTTAAAACCGTCAAACATTTGTCTGCCCATCGTTCGTTCAACAAGAAAAGGCAACAAACTGCTGTAGTTTAAGCCGGGAGTTTAAGCCGAACGAGCAGAAGAAGAATCACGGGAACTATGAGCACTCCTTCAACGGAACGCATACTTGTTTCGGTTTAGATCGCGATCGATATTATGTCTTTCGAAAACACATGGGTAAACAACGTGGTACCTAGTACGATTTTCTCCCACAAGTGCGACCCTCCGTTGCTGTCTGAAAGTTTTCCTTTCGGGTTGCGGAAATACTTGGAGATTTAAAAACATATCTTGCAATAGAAATGAGCCAAAACAAAATATACTAACACATGGCAAATTATAGAGGTGTCAAACTCAACGAAGCGACATGCAGATAACAACGGAAATCGATCACGCAGACCTATGACCTCTTAAAATTTGCCATAGCACGAGCCAACGGCTCTGTTTTCTCCTTATGACATAATACGAGGTGCCCTACTTGAACAAGAGTGAAGCGACAAAAAGGTTGAGAGACCGAAAAGAAAACGGCAAATGTACAAATGCCACGAACCGTAGGAGTCGTGAGGCCTGTGAACCCCATTTTATACACAAATATGATACCTGTGATAAGAATCTACCTACTGTACTTGGAAATTAACAGTTCTATAATCATAGCCGGGCCCGGCGTCACAAAATAGAATGCGAGTAAGCAACACGTCAGACACGTTCACGGTAAATGTCATATTTTGTCCCGAAAAAGCAATGCTTGGAGACTTAAAAACAAATCTTGCAATAGTTATGAGCCAAGACAATACACTAACACATGACAAATTATAGAGGAGTCAAACTCAACGAAGCAACACGCAGATAACAGCGGCCGGAAACCATGCAGACCTATGACCTCTTAGAATTTGCCTTAGCACGATCTAAAGGCTCTAGTTTTCTCCTAATAACACAATACGAAATGCCCTTCATAAACAAGAGTGTAGCGACAAAAAGGTCGAAAGACCGAAAAATAAACGGCAAATGTACAAATGGCACGAACCGTAGGAGTCGTGTTTGGCCTCTGTTTTATTTACCATCAAGAAAGAAAATGTTGGGCTCAGTTTTATGTCATTGTTAATTATGAGTTTATTATTTTCATTTTTATTTATATAGTTTTATATATATATTATTATTATTTATTTTATATTCCGTCCGCCGTCCGCCGTCCGCCGTCCGCATCCGCCGTCCGCATCCGCACTTTACAGAGTCCCGTCATCACTAAGATTATTGAACGGCAAGCAAGCATGGGACTCTGTAAAGTGCGGATGCGGACGGCGGATGCGGACGGCGGACGGCGGACGGAATATAAAATAAATAATAATAATATATATATAAAACTATATAAATAAAAATGAAAATAATAAACTCATAATTAACAATGACATAAAACTGAGCCCAACATTTTCTTTCTTGATGGTAAATAAAACAGAGGCCAAACACGACTCCTACGGTTCGTGCCATTTGTACATTTGCCGTTTATTTTTCGGTCTTTCGACCTTTTTGTCGCTACACTCTTGTTTATGAAGGGCATTTCGTATTGTGTTATTAGGAGAAAACTAGAGCCTTTAGATCGTGCTAAGGCAAATTCTAAGAGGTCATAGGTCTGCATGGTTTCCGGCCGCTGTTATCTGCGTGTTGCTTCGTTGAGTTTGACTCCTCTATAATTTGTCATGTGTTAGTGTATTGTCTTGGCTCATAACTATTGCAAGATTTGTTTTTAAGTCTCCAAGTATTTCCGCAACCCGAAAGGAAAACTTTCAGACAGCAACGGAGGGTCGCACTTGTGGGAGAAAATCGTACTAGGTACCACGTTGTTTACCCATGTGTTTTCGAAAGACATAATATCGATCGCGATCTAAACCGAAACAAGTATGCGTTCCGTTGAAGGAGTGCTCATAGTTCCCGTGATTCTTCTTCTGCTCGTTCGGCTTAAACTCCCGGCTTAAACTACAGCAGTTTGTTGCCTTTTCTTGTTGAACGAACGATGGGCAGACAAATGTTTGACGGTTTTAACAGCGGCCATGATCAGAGGAAGAAATCGACGTCGCCAAAGAATTCTTGCGTCAGGACTCTAAGGCCTGGGTCATGGGAATTCGTGTGTGAGCATTGGGCTAAAAAAAGCCAACTCTGTCCATGATGAAAGACCGCGAACTAGAATTGAACTTCCCGCGCGTATCGTTTTTTCATGTTACGCTGACAAGCGTTGACAGTTGCCGCTGTGATTGCCATTGTTTGGCTCGACTTTTCGAAAACATGCCTGCCCCACCATGTTAAATTCGCAAAGTTTTTGCCAAAGCGAAAAACCTGGGGTCGCACTAGGCAAAAGGCCCGCGATGACAGATTTCCACCGCAAAGTAAACAAGTTCTGGCAGAGATTTGCCAAAGAACCCAGCAATTCCGTTTTTTTTCTTTTTAATGACTTGCCACAAGTCGACCTCATGAATTTCAGGGGAAGAATATGTTAGGCCGCGAAGCGACCGAGCGAGCGACGAAGTCGCGAGAGGTCGACTTGTCTCGCTTGAAGGGTTTTCATTTGCGTTTCGCGCCAAAAATGAGGAGTGGCGTGACCGATTCGACCAAAATAATCGAACGTGTGTGCGTTTCTCCTGCGTCGATCGAAAGAGCAAATTTGTTTACTCTGTACTAAAGTTATTGCGAAGAAAGAGTTTAAGCGAAAATTCACCAAAGCTTGTTTGAATCTTGAATTGCTCGCAGGAAAGGGGATCTCCAGTGGCGAAAGTTCACTTTTGGCAAACATTTTGTGCGGAACATTTTGTGCCGTCTGCCGTCTGCCGTCCGCCGTCCGCCGTCCGCCGTCCACCGTCCGCCGTCCGCCGTCCGCCGTCCACCGTCCGCCGTCCGCCGTCCGCCGTCCGCCGTCCGCCGTCCGCCGTCCGCCGTCCGCCGTCCGCCGTCCGCCGTCCGCCGTCCGCCGTCCGCCGTCCGCCGTCCGCCGTCCGCCGTCCGCCGTCCGCCGTCCGCCGTCCGCCGTCCGCCGTCCGCATCCGCCGTCCGCCGTCCGCATCCGCCGTCCGCTTCCGCACTTTACAGAGTCCCAGTGATGACAGCTTTCTTGAACCTTTCGGAAATGGAATATCTGTACTTGACCGTAGCAGGATATTATTGTGTTTTGCCCATATCATCAAGATCTACAGAAATCCATGAGCATGGGGACAGACATTTGTTGAAAGAGAATT
>JAHPZR010052453.1:0-11455 GCA_019787425.1 Platygyra sinensis
GCTTATAATCAGACTTTCAACGCTTTCCCGAGGCTTTTTTCTTTTTTTCGTGGAATTAGTGTTGCGTTGTGTTGTGTAAAACAGGATAAACTTACGACTCGTAGACAATGCGGAAAAGGTCTCTTAACTTGGGTTGTTTTTGGACAAAAATTCCTCTTGGGGGTTGGAAGGCCGATGTGATCGATGAAGTGAGGGAGTTGTGCATATTCGTGTGTCACACCAATCACAGTGTGGGTTGTATCAAAGAACGAATCAAATTGCCTGTTAGAAAATAACATGGTATCTACATTAATCTGGAGACATGTCAGTTTACTGTACGTTGTGCAGTCAAACATTTTATGGCTTACTATTTTAATTTAGCTATCTTACCATTACCGATGTAACGTTGTATTTACAAATTATAGATTTCCAGTTTCTTTCTTGCTGTACATCGCAACCCAAAAAGACTTAACCAAATCATTACTGTAAACAGTTCTACGAATGCTCCTATCACAAAAAATAACTCTTGCACGCTTTGCGCGCCTATGTTTAGTTCATCCGTATCTGAAAACAGAGAAGTGTATACGCTTGAAACTTCTTGTTTGAAGGGAATCACTGTTAATATTATGAATATGTGAATAGAGCAGCTCTGTGATCATAAGGTTCGAGATTTTGCCATGGCTTTACGGGCCCGAAAAGTTTTCGGGGCTTTCGATAAACGGGCCCTTGGTACTTAAATGCGTAATTCCAGATATATGTGTTGTAAAGAAAAATCATGGGTTGATGTTGTGCAGGTTTTAGAAAAGAGAAGACAGTCCACCCATCTCACTGTATTACTTCCGGTTTTCCTTGCAGACTCGGAACTGATGATGTTTACGTCACAGCAAAACATGTCCGTCGCTACACCCAACCGGATGTAAGCGACACTGAGAGCAGCGAAGATGAAGACGACCAACTGGAAGGAGAGACCTGATGACGAACGACATCAGCACTACCGGAAGTACGTCACGATCTTGGTGTACAATATCATAACAGCGTGTCTTCGAAAATTACAATGTCAAAGACTGATCGTCCTGTTCAGTAGGGAGGCATACGCACGAACAGATCCTGTCCGTCGCATTCTTCTTTGGCTGGGGGAAGATGTTTTGTGTCGAGAATGGACCACAATCCAGCCTAAAACAATAATACCTCACGTTCGAGGCTCTAGGGAATAACTACAGAGTTTGTGGGATTTATTCCCCAGAGCCTCGTTCTGAGGTCTATTGTGTTAGACTGAATTTTGATATATCGAAATTGGTCTGTTATTGTGATTGCTGGCGGTGGAAGTCAAATGAGTGTCGTCATTTTTGCTCGTTCACTATCCCAGGCATTAGAATCCTCTATGACACTGAAACAGGCCAATGGTACCATGGCGATGTAATTAGAAACATTCGGTGATCGATGGTGATTTAGTCACGAATTTTTGTTTCACTGACTGGCTGATTGCAAGCCAGTAGAAAGAGAACGTAGGCGTCATGGTATGGTCTTCCCAAAAACGACAAGAATCCTGTTTGGCCATCAGTCTGTCATCAGCGGTTTGGACATTCAAGGGATTTGGGTTAGCGCTTCTTGTGAAGGTGCGATTAATTGTTTTCATTTCTTTGAGAGATTTACTTCACGATATGAGGAAAACCAAACAAATTCAACAGCCGGTGAAGAAAACCCTTTTGGTGGTCTCTATCAACTTTGACGGTTTTCATTGCACGCCGTATTTTTGTACGTCCACGGCAGCCATACTGTTTTGAAAACATTTCCTTCTGGGAATGATACTTTCTTATATCCATCTTCTTTAGAAAGATAAATTTTTACTGAACACCAAGTGTTTATTTACTGAATTTTTCACTTGCTACGAAATGGGTGTCAATACATCAAGACCTGAAATTTATTGAAAAAATAAAAAGATGGAGAAAATAGTCTTGTTGTCTGTTGTTACTGTGGTTCGCTTGCCTTTTTTACTCGTATTTTTTTTTTGTCGCATTCAATTCAGCTTTCTTTAAAATTCTCATAGTAGCCGACATGTAATTTCTCTCAACACCACCAGTAAATTGTCAAGCAAAATGGAGATAAGAATACAGAAGGTCGTCAACATAACAACATTAAAACCTAAAGATCCAAGGGCAGTCGAGTGCAATATTAGAATTCACAATTATTACTCGAGCGCGTGTTGGATATCAGTGAGATGATAAATACTGAGCCAAGGTCGAGTAGACTGTAATCATCTCATATCCAACAAGGGCAAGTGGAATAGCTGTCTTATTAAAAACGCCTTTGAAACAAAGAAAACTAAACTGAAATAAAAATGCCCGACGAAAAATCGCGTGTACGCTTCATATACCAGTTGAACTCTTGAGTGGCAGTATCCAATGATTCAGTTTTTTCATATTTGTTTTTTTAAGTTTAATGTTGCAATGGTGTAATTGAGTAAGTTGAATCGCCTGCGTTTTGCCACAAGTTTGACAGTTTCTTGAAAAATATGCAGCAAGAATCAAATTGATAAAGACAATGCTTTAATTTCTATAAAAACACTTTTATGCCATTAGAATTACTACAATTTTTATTATGCTTTTATTCAATATATGCCTAAATTCTTGGAACTGGTTTGAAATTATTGATTGCTCGACGACAGAGCACATACAACTGTTTTGAAAAGGTTGTCCTCAAAAGCGTATGCTAGAATGTACGTTGGAGGGTATTATGTGTGGAAACAGTGCAAAAACGTCTATTCATACATCCCCTTCTTGCTAAAATACAGTATACCTCAACCATACAACGACACAAACTATCACTACCCATTAATACCTATCGGCATTGTCGCGAACGCTTTCACGCTTTTGTGAAACACAAAGTTTTGTCTAAACAGCTGTATGTCGCCGGCGAGTTTCCTAAACTTAGAAAGAAAGTAGAAATTCGTAATCCAACTATAATAAACTCAAAAAGTTTATCGAGAATGGCAACTACTGATTTGCCGGAATCGCGAGGGTTTCCCGGAAAAAAAACCGGAACCATAATTGAATAATCCAGAACAGATGAGCCTGAGATCCGGAGTAAGGTCTGTAGCGATAGTGTGGGACGAGAAATGCTGTTTCCCGATTTGAACAGAAATGTTTGCCCAAAAATTGAAATCAGGCCACAGGGCAAGACTAAAGAGAAACTTTTTCAAGGAAACCAGAGATGATATAGTAGTACATAGTTCATAACAATATCTGACAGTTTCAAAAACTTAGGAAAATTATTCAAGACAAGGACAACTTTATTATTACATTTTACACATATTGCAGTAGACAGACCTGGCACCACAGGTAGCAAAAGCTAATCGAGGCGGGCCAGGAACAATAAAAATAAATGACATCTGCTAACCTAAACTAAAAGAAATGTAATACAGAAAAGGCAAAAGGAGAACTACTTACATGTAAGAGAAACTTGTATTCATTAGTTCATTAAGGCTACAAGGTCAATTCGAAGTATTTAGGACAGAACAGGATTGGAACTGGATAAGGAATTGAATAAGGAAGTACAGCTATGAAGAGTAAAAATTAACTTTTGACATGATGAATTCTAAATCTTTATAAGAATCTTCATTTTCCAATATTTTTAACAAAATCATTTGTATCTTCTTTTTAAAGGTAGCTTTAGGGAGTGCTCTTAAATTGTTTGGTATCTCATTCCACAGTTTTACACCAATTCTTGAAAATGACTTCCTCTTAACTTCAGTATTTGATTTCTGGATATAAAAATTCTTAGAGACCAAGGCTCATGTGTTGTAAGAATGGATTTTCGCAGTAGGAACGAACAGGTCCTTCAGATTTAACGGCACAAGGTCATTACTTATGTCATGCATTGTTTCGGCTAGTAATTTGTAGTGCATAAAATTTATAGGTAAAATATGAGCATTCAAGAATAAAGGAATTGCGTGATCACGTCTATCAGAGAAATAAATGAAGCGAAGGGCACGTTTTTGGAGAATTAAAAGCTTATTTAAATGGCTTTTACTGGCTTGGCCCCACACAGTTAAACCGTAACGCAGATAAGGAGTAATAAGGGAATTGTAAATATTAACAAGTGTGTAATGTGGAACAAAATGTCTTAATTTTGACAGCAGTCCTATGGTTTTACTAATTTCAAGGCTATAGAATCGACATGATTCTTCCACGAGAGTTTATAGTCTATGAGGACTCCCAAAATATTTACAGTGCGGACACTCGAACCATGAACGCTATGGCTTTATTTTCACTTTATTTGTACTTTCTTTTCACTTATTTTATTATTTTTTTTCCGAACTAGCCAATCACAGCCGCGAGTCGATGCAACGGCCGAGACTTTTTTCCTCGTTATTTTCAAAGTGGTGCCATGATTTCAAACAACGGCGGAGACATTTTTCCAAATTTTTTCCGATTTTTTATCAATCACGGTTTTTCCGCTTCTTTACAATGGCGGGATATTTCATCGGTGAAACTATAACGCGCTTCTGACGGAAATATTACTACTTTTTTCCTTCAAAAACAAGGAACAAATGAAATGCAACACATTTATTTCGGCGGCAGACGTAAAACAACATCAGGAACACTGAACTTATGAGTCAATCGATTTCGCCATCTTCGTTGAACTGCAACATTCGTGTTTTCCCACCACCGTGGCTATAAATAGCTTGCGTGCAAGAGACTAGATCTGGAGATAAGCTGTCAATGAATCATGATGTTATTCCTAAAATATGCAACTGAATTTGAAGCATCTAGTTTGGAAACAGCTTCGTCAAGTTATCGATTATGATACTTGATAGTCACCGAGTTCCAGAATTGGTGAGCCATCTGCTCTTTCTACTGCTAAAGCCTCATCGAAAAAGTTTAGCATTTCCATTCCATTAGAAGCACCCCGTAAAATATTGTAGTAATCAACTCCTTGTATTGAGTGAAATAGGTTTAGCGTGTAGTTCGCGTTCGAGGCGACTTCGATGGCAGGCTCGCCGATATATGACATTACCGTACACATGATTTCCTGAAGTAATTTTGACACCGAACTGATCAAAAAAAGTGGAGTGTAGTACAGTCTAGTTGCGCAATTTGATCAAGAAAATAATCTTTATAGTTGATGTTTACGTCTGACAATGAGTCCGTCGGTAGTTGCCTATAAAGTTTTTT
The DNA here is from genome assembly GCA_019787425.1 of Platygyra sinensis. Classification (NCBI taxonomy): domain Eukaryota; kingdom Metazoa; phylum Cnidaria; class Anthozoa; order Scleractinia; family Merulinidae; genus Platygyra; species Platygyra sinensis. Next base: position 5,154 of record JAHPZR010052453.1, read on the forward strand.
CTTCGTCATAAAACAATCCTCCCGAACGCACTTTTTTATTGCACTTTGAGATGGCAAAAGATGAGGTGGCGAAACTCCATCCAGCAATAAGCACTGTTGAAGTTCAGATGATTATGTGTTGGGCTTGCACAATTTCTCGGATTCAATGTAATCAACAACGTCTTGTGTTTTCGCGTCGGAGGGAGAGACTGACGTGTTGTTGTCCACATAGTTTTGAACGACTTTATTGACATAGCCAACACTAGCTCGCGCTGTCCCTTAAATTTGTCTTTGGGAAAATCCTGGTGGTGGAGATCAAGAATTCTCTCTCGATAAATATTTGGTAACGCGCTTCCATTGTCGTAGATGCCTTGTTGTTGCTGCATGATTAATCCTGAGATTACACTGACCTAATTATTTCAAGAAAAATAATAGAAAGTCATATTTCGCTCCCCAAAAGAGCTTAAATTCAACAAAAGTGGCTAAAAATGTATCTGTTTAGATGGCCATTTCGCGGTGAACTGAAAACCCGAGTCTGACCTCAGTGAACGCAAATTAATTCCCACCAAAAAAACCGCTAACGTTAGTTGGAACGCATGTATAACCGAGCACCGAAAAGCGTCTCAAACGTGTAGCGTGGAACGATAAAGACACGGAAAAAAGGAGAAAAAAATGTCTGTGCCATTGCTTCGGTTCACAACTGTGATTGGTTAGTTCTGGAAAAACATAAAAAATAACTACAAAATAAGCGAAAAAAAAGTACAAATAAAGTGAAAATAAAGTGAAAATAAAGCCATAGCGTTCATGGTTCGAGTGTCCGCACTGTAACACATTCTTTACATTCCAAGTACTTCAGCGTATTTGTTTGGTGATCAAGGATACAAATCGTCGGGATAAAGGGAAGACGTTTCGGATACGGGCGAAAGATGACAAAATTTGATTTGCTTTGGTTTAGCGTCAATTTGTTCGATGTTAACCATCAAATACATTATTCAATTCAGAATTCATGACATTTTCAACTTAAGACTTAAGAGTAGAGGATACTGGTGTCGTCGGCAAACAGATAAAAGTTAAGTTTGCTTGAGCTGGAGTATATATATCATTGACGTACAGAAGAAAAAGTAAAGGTCCAAGTACAGAACCTTGGGGACCCCATACGTAACAACAGACTTGTTAGACGACCTTTGATCAATAACTGTAATTTGTGTTCTATTAGTTCTATCTTGTAAATAAGATCCTAGACCATGCATCGATTATCCCCCGAAAACCGTAAAAGTCTAGTTTATGAATTAGGATACTGTGATCAGCTATGTCAAAAGCTTTTTTCAAGTCAATGAAAACACCACAAGAAAAGGCCCCCGCATCCATATTTGATTGAATTCTACTGACAATATCAAGTATCGCGTCGGTTCCGTTGAATGCCCTTGTCTAAAGCCATATTGTGACGTACATAGGATGGTTTTTTCTTCGATGAAGGATTTCATTCTCTTATAAACAAGTTTTTCAAAAATTCTGTTATTAGACAGTATTCTTACGAAGATCCGTCAATCCAAGTACAACTCAAACAGCATTTTGCGATTAGAACTGTCATCCCATCCCCCTGATCGATATGGAACAGATGAGCTTAATTTTCATGCCATGCCAAACGATAAAAACTAAACAAAAGTGCAAAAAATCTTTAAGATTGTTCTAGTTCAGTAAATCTTGCCACCTTTTACCGGGGATCCCTGTTTCATTCGGAGCAGTTTGTCTAGTACGTTTGTGGTGCGTGGCAGCGCTTCCGCCAGAGCCTGGGACTGTTTCCTGCACATTTCACGCTTGTCCCGGATGTCCTTCCTCTCCTGCAAGAATTCGACCAAGTTCTCCTTCTCCAAGGCGCGGCGGAGGTCATCCACCAACTGCGTGACGAAGAAATGTAGGATGCAGCGTGGGACTGTGTCACACACGTTCATTTTCAACACGTTGAAGCATCGTACTACGTTCCTTTTAAGATTTTTCATTTCCTCGAGTTCCTAAATAACAAAAAGATAAACATATTCTCATTATTAGTGTCTCAGTACCGAAAAAAGCGTTGTTATGGCTAATTTACTGATTTGCAACATATTGTAATTGGCTGAAGAAAAACTGGTGCACAATGCATGCGCCAGCTAGTCGGCAGAAAGTCCCCCGTCTACTATGCGGTTTAAAAGTTTAGGCTGGCCTTGTCCAACCACATTTATTTTTTCGCTTTTTGAGCCGGCACCAATCGTGACACTTCGTCTCTTTTTGCCCCTGAACACGTTACGTGGCAATGCGTGTTTCGGGGTGCAAGTGAGTTTAACGTACGGAACTTGATATAGTGAAACGGGTCATGCTGCAATTTGTGTGCGTTGGCTCCTTGGCTGGCGTTACATATCTTCGCCACACAGTGCTGATGAGTCCCAAGAAGGGCGAGACAGCTGTCCACTGTTGCGATCCTGCTTTATCGGTTCTTCTCGTGTTGGTGTCTCGAAACGTCTTTTACGCAGTATCAGCCTTGAAGTCTATTGCTTACCAGCAACACACCAATCCAGTAATTTGTCACCAGAGAAACTGAATAAATTGAATGGAGGAATTTGAAGCCGGAATCCTCCTCATTGCCACTAGCCTCCCACGCAGACGTTCTTAGGGCTCGTCACGCGTGTGACAAGCCACGTCACGCGTGTGATAAGCCTAAGAACGTCTGCGTGGGAGGTACCTGCCACTGATGGATTGTGTTTGGTCGCAGATTCACTCCTCTACGCTTGTAGAAGCCACTGGCAGTTTCCCGCCAGTTTCTGTCTAATTTACAATATGTGTTTGCTTATTTCAGTGTCCACAGTTCGACACTTAAAATAAAGTTATTTATTCAGTTTTATTTTATTGTATTTGTTGTTTTAGAAGTAACACGAAACTCATGACTACATCATTTATTACTACATAGTTGTCTTAGACAGTCCTTTAAGAAGGATGATGACAAGAATTATAATTGAGTCTATCTAGTCTCTGCTCACATGGACACACCAAAAAATACTGGGCCTGCTTCTCTGGCCTGTTGCAGCCTGTTGAAGCTGGCTAAACAGTAGATAAATCGATATTTTGTAAAAATGAAATCTAAACTGGAATAGAACACCTCGTCCCTGACTAAGAAAGGGAAAAAAACTCTACTAAACAGTAGCAAGTTCCTATAATAGAACCTATCCATACACCCATGCTATATGCTCACCTTGTAGTTTACAAACGCAGTATGTGCAGAACTGTTGCCGTGACCTTCAATCTCGTTTACCAGAGGCCGAGGGTAGAGTTTTTGCGCGAGCTCCTTCATGTGGTTCATTGTTTTCGATACCATACATGGATGAGTCTTGCTAAGGCCATCCCTCATAGTCAACGTCTGCGATGTCCACTGATCTATCTCGTCTGGCGTGGGAACTGGTGCAAACACGACGTCAATACTTTTCTTCTGCATTTCCAGAAACTGTTGGATAAACTTCATGGTCTGGTCACGCTTTTGGTCAAATATTGTGCTCACAACTTTCGCTTCGACTGCTTTTTTGAGGGTGGGAAACTTGGACAAGCTGCGCTCGATGGTCTTTTGAACGATGTTCCGTAGAGTTTTCTCGACACTGTCAACCAGGTCCTTTGATATGGGTAGTAGTTGATCAATAGGACTAGAAATTGGTTTACGACCTTTCGGGTGATATCCTGTAAACACATTACAAAATACCAAGATATAATTGTAAAGCAGAGAAATACAAGGGAGCATTGCCTTTGATTTTTTTATTGATAGTGTATTTCCCCCTTTATCTATCAATAGATTTAAGTTAGATTTCGTTTGGTTAAAAATGAGAAACAAACAGCAGTTATAACCATATTAAACTTGCAAACTTTCAAAAGTAACCGTTAAAATTTAAAACAGCTACTTAAATATAACAAAGGTGAGTGATCTGGAACCTAGATTAAGCAAAACACTTAGCAGTAAACTATAATATATAGATTTAGGTCACCCTAAAAGCGGAGCTCCTGTAGCCCGATTAGGCTAACCCAGGATAAGGTTGAATTAATTTTGATTTGAGTTTTGTAACTTTGTGGTGGGGTTTTGTTTGGCTTTCTCTTTTGAGTTTAACAATCACAAAACCAATACAGAATTCAAAAACATTTGCAGAGAAGAAACAGTTATAATGGGGTTTACTTTTAAACCTGGATTAGAGTTAACAGGCTTCCGAAAAACCCGGCTCTGTTTTCAACAGGTAAACCTGACATAGCCCGCGATCCAATCGAAAACCAGCACTTGGTCAGCGGTCAACTTTAATAAAACACGTGACCTCGATGAGCTATAAAATCGAGCTCGCGATATGGTCACGTGATACTGGTCAGCGGATAAGTTAATTTGACAGGTGTCAATTGATCATAACATGATGTCATATACCAAAAAAGTACACGGTAAACTAAGGCTATATGTCTGTCAACCTATTATTTGGAGTATGGCCGCCATGTTGCGCGACTCCACCGCCGCCCGTCGTCGTCGTGCGTACGCGCCCACGAGAACTACCGCTGGCCACGACAACATAAGAAAATCAATTCATGGGTTTCCTTTATTTCCTATATGGGTATGGGGCTCCGCTTGGCGGCCTTGGGCCGCCGGAGCTCCGCTAAAAACTAGAGTAAATTAATAAAGCGTCAGCTTTTCAGACTTACGGTTACTTTTGAAATGTATGTAGTCAGGTCTTAATCAAAAAATGTGCAAGTTCAATGTTTGTCACTGCTGTTTGTTTCTTATTTTTGATCAAACTACAATGGCTCAAGACCAAAAGTATTTGCATTTAGTATATTCTAACTTTTCAACTCTTGCAAATTTTCTGTTATTGTTTTAGGGAGTTCCAAATAACCATTTTTATTGACAATAAAATTGCTGTTTTTGGTATTGGGTCTTCGAACTAAACAAAAGCCCTGTCTACAAAGTAATAATTTCGGTGCTTTTTAGTGCAGAGTGCACTATTGGGATGGTTTGGGGGTTGACGCCGCTAACGCACTATGGAAATAAGGCCCTAAGGCAATAAGGTGTAAACTTTAATGTTTGTTTAATTAATTAATTTCAATTAATTAATTATGCCTTGTTTTGAGCGGGTGGGGTAGGTACCTTTGATTGCTACGTAAAACGTACCATACTTACATAAGTTCTGTCGTAACATCAGAAAACTATATATGGTTCCAATATTCTCTTGTTATCCTTGTGGTACTATTCTCTTAAGAACAAAAGCGATTTACACGAAGCGCATGCGCAGATGCGCAGATTGATTAGCGTTAGTGTTAACTATATGTTGGGTCGATGCATTTCATACACAATTATACACAAACGTTTAGTGCTTTTCCTTGCGGTTGAACACAGTATGTAAGACGCATGCGCTCTAGCATTGTCAGCATGATACAATCCGTTTTCGAGTTCAGATTCACGCGTGCGATACCACACTCTCGTCTTAACGGCCAATAGCAGTCATATTTCGGGTAATATCAGTTCCCCCTTTTAGTGCAAAGAACGCTTTTGTGACAACACTTCCGAGTTAACGGCATCAAATATTACTGTAGACACTGTGGCACTCATGCACGGAAACCGCAAATAAATTTAGTCAGTCTTTGAGGGGGCGCATTCACCTATGTAGGATATCGGTCAAGTTGAACCGCTTCTCGGTTGTATAAATCGATATCGTTGTGTATTTTGAACTGGCTTACTGTTAACACCATCGGTGGCAACCTAATAAGATCGTGCTATTCCGAGACACGACGTGACTATTTGATAATTAAATTAGTAATTGTTTATCGTATATTAAAGACTTATGCGCTCGTGGGTTCAAATCCCATCTGGGACTCGGATTTTTTCCGACCTCTCCATAAATTCAATAATTGTTTATCAATGATATGAAAATTTGCCTCTTGATTGAAACAAAATCATTCCTCTTCCAATTTTTTCATAAGTAAATAACATTATTTCATTTTTCTCAGGAAAAAAGCGAGCATATCTTCTTTGTATGTTTTTGAGAAAACAAGGGTATCATGTTACAAACTTTGCGAGAAAAACAAAAGTATCAAGTTACAAACGTTGGCGTTGAAAAACTAAAAGTATCACGTTTGCTAGTTCAACGTATTAATGAATTTAGAATGAACGAAATTCCACGTAAAACACCACAGTAAAATTTAAAACCGTCTTGACAAACAGTAATTGTAAGTTATTTTTGGGCCTTAAACTAACAAGTTACATACAGGCAGCTGATGACTCAAAACGTACTGACAGTCCTGCATAACACTCTGCACTATCTGAGATTGTCTCACTA
>JAHPZR010052454.1:0-10807 GCA_019787425.1 Platygyra sinensis
CCGACAAAAAAAAAAAAACCGAAGGTAGAGCAGGAAACCGCTCAGCCTATGGCTGCGCGGTTTCATAAACCGAAGGCAGAGCAAGAAACCGCCCAGCCTACGGCTGTGCGGTTTAATAAATAAATATTCAAATAAACATTACTAGGTTAAGAATCCCAACTGGAGGGAGGCAGACTACAGTAGTTTGCTATTTAGCCAAGAAGTTGAACTCGGGGCTACCAAAAACAACATCAGCTAGCAGTCAGAACAGGATTTAAACCTGGGACCTACATATTTTAAATCTGGCACTCTAACCACTCAGACACGCTGCCTCCTCCTATACAAACAAAAGTAACAATGGGCCCTAGCCCTAAAACAGTAGAGCCTCATGATAACCAGATCCGATCAAATTAGAGGTTCTAGAGTGTTTCATGACAACACTTTTTCTTCCTCCCATGTTCAGTGTGCCTTATGCATCCCAACTTGGATTCCCTGACAAAAGCTACATATTTGCCACCCGATGCCTATCTCCCACCAGACAGAAGTCACACCAAAACGAGTGGTCATTCTTCATTCTTATGATATTGTTGCAAGATTTCATACCGGATTGAAGTTATCTGTAGTGAGGGTTTTGTGGGGGAATATTAGTGTACCACGCTTGCTACGAGAGAGGTGCCCAAACAACAAAGCGGGATCTTTTGAATCTTTGTTCTTTAATGATCTTCTTCGCTAAAGGAGTGTCAATTAGTAGTTGGTCATCAATCAGTCAGTCAGTCGTTTGGTTCTGCCTTCGTATGTTTGAACGGTGTTCAATATACACGAACTGATATGACCCGTATAATGGCATCTTCCTTTTTGCATGACCCGTACTAGTCCTATGAGTTGTGAAGCCACTGGATTAAAAAATAGGTATGTGTAATAAGGTGTTGTAACATTATCATATTTCTGGCTAGTACAAGAAACAGAAATTTCTGAATTGGAAGTAGCGGAATTTTTTTTTTATCAAAATTGACTTTTACATGAATAAAACAATGCATCAGCATTGGCGCATAGGGTAAAACTCGGAAGTTACCATATTTTAATGAGGCCGAAAATTTTGAAATATATGGTCTAAGTTCTTGCAAGCGATCACCTCACATAAGCAACAAGCTTGGCTTAACATTTTGAGTGGTTGCTTATGGTAAGTTTGACTGTACTTAACGAAAATAAAAAAAACACTAAAGAGATAATAATAAAGCATAAAGAAGCAAGGATGGTTAAGGATGGAGAAGATTGACTCACATTACAAATAATAAAATTGAAAAATTGAGGCTGAGCTTTTCAATCTGTTAAACCATGAAGTATCTCCTTTAAGAGTCACCTGCTTGAACTTCATTCAGATTCAACGATCAAAGATTGACGCGCAAGTCTGTAGACTGTTTTGCGTGGTGTACAGTGTATATCCCATTGTTCAGCTTGGTTCAGCTTGGTTACCCTGCTATACTTTATTATTTTGGTTGTTTACCAGATAATTCGTTATAACAGCGTCTTTGCTATAACAAAGACCCCGCTATAACCAACACTTTTTTCGGTACCATGACAGTTATAGCAGGGTGCCACTGTATGATGTGTTTTTTAACCGCGCAGCCAGGGGCCGAGGCATGGTTCTTAATCTACCCGTGGTTTTTCTTTTCTGTTTTGTTGGTGAGCTGAACCAAACTTCTGCTCAGCCAGACATTGAATCACACAACCTTTGAGTTTTGTCAGCGACCAGACGCAGGCCTCCGCTCGGCCAAGTACTGATTGGGACATTGAATCACACAACTTGTACTGTTCATGCACTTTCACTATGTGACAAATAAGAGCGATCGTGCAATATAGTTTAGACTTCTTTGGAGACTAATTTCTCAGGATAGCATGCACGTTGGAAGCTGAAACTTCAATGAGTAACTCAACCCAGTATAAACTTTTTATTAGTGATGACAAAAAATATGCTTCTTAGAGTGACCTCCTTTAAATAATTCTTTTGTTGGTTTTCAAAATAGCCACACTAACCTCGTTTGGGATAACAACTTCTTTACAAGGGTAGGGAGACTATTTTAAATACGAACGAAAGAATAATATACATGTAAAGGCAGCTATTTTGCGTAGGGTCTATGTAAAGGGGGAAAAAGGGTGAACTGCCATAAAATAACTTAAGGCAATAAGATGTTTTCTATTTAACTATTAGATTTTGAACACAGGATTGAAGAGATTGATGAGGTGATAGTTCACCTCAAGGAAATCAAGAGCAAATGGAAGTCTATTACTTAAGAAGTAGAAAACATACATGTTTTGTCTCTTTAAGTCATGGAAATTTGAGTGGAAATTTTGGAGAATTAGAATGATGTGGTGAGTGTTTTTGCATCAGAGCTAATTTTCCTCACATTTTGTTTTATTTTTTCCAGTCACAAGTCCAACCCCAGTACCAAATGCGAAATCAAGCACTCCTTCTGGAGGTAAATACTCCTTTTGCACTTATACTAGGTAACGTAGGGTTCTTAAGGTTGTTCGCTCCCATTGTTACGTGCATCCTTTCTGCACAGGAAATTCATGTCGTAACGTCAGCCATGTCATTCATTAAGCACGCGCTAAGGAAGAAATATATAGAGGATATTACACAGAGGCGAGAAGATATGAATTTTATGTTCGAGTGGCAAGAAGCCTCGAGAACATAAAATTCATATCTTCAAGGTAACGTGTAATGTTCTTTTTATTTTATAGACATACTGATGACGGCATTTTTGATGATTTTCCAAAGATTTCCGACCACTTTGCGAAGATTTTCCAAAATTGTTGCGAAGGCCAGATGAATGTTCGCGAACATTTTTCGAAAATTTCTGAAGATTGCTAGAGACTTCCAAAAAAGACCCAACTCGAAGATGTTTCCATCATACACCAACGAATTTAGGTTCAATTTATGAGACAAACATGATATCAGTGAAATCATTGAAATCTTCAGTAGTGAGGATATGGAAAATATGCTACTCGAGTTCCGGATGTAGTTTCATATGAATTTTATGAGTGGTGTATTTAACAAATAAAGAAGCCTCGACTGTGCTCTGTTATGTTGTTACACATGCAGGAAGCGGTAGAGCACGAAAGAAGTGTAAGGAAAAACACGACACGCAGTCATCTTTAGTGCTGTACCACTTCCCAAGTGATTTACAACAGAACAGAGGACGGTCAAGGCTTCTTAATTTGTTTTATATAATAATAATTCCTGGCCGTCCATAAAACCAGGAACATGGAACATCCAAGAACATTGAATAATTGTGATAATTGTGAGAAAAACTATGTAAATTTTAACTTTCAAAAATAAAATAAACAAGAATAACCCAGTATCAGCTCGAAATATTTAAACAACAGCCTCCATTTGTGCTAAAATATGTTAGGATAATTATTTGTAAGAGCAATGCTTAGTTCATTTTTATATTTCCACAATTATTTGTAAACTGCTGTCTCTCACAATAATATTTTATATATTCTTGTGTGCTGCTCACTGATTAATACCACTCTATCAACCTTGTTGACTGACTGACCGGTGTTTTATTTTACCAGGATAAATAAAGTTATGATTACGATTATTATTATGATGATCATCATAATGATCTTGATCTTGATCTTGATCTTGAGCTTGAGCTTGATCTTGATCTTGATCTTGATCTTGATCTTGATCTTGATCTTGATCTTGATCTTGATCTTGATCTTGATCTTGATCTTGATCTTGAGCTTGAGCTTGAGCTTGAGCTTGAGCTTGATCTTGATCTTGATTATGATCATTAGTATAATATATTTAATGTCAATCAGTTTCTATTTCTATCTCATGGAGAGACTTTCTAAATGAGAAATCGTTTATACGCATATCTTTGAATTGACGTAATGAATTGAATAATGAAATCACACTCATATACCCATATTTTTTCAGTCTGATTTGGAAAAAACCAAGGTTACCGTAGTGGTGTTTGAATTCTTTAATCAGATCAAAAATATCGGTACACGAGTGTGATTTCTTTATTCAATTGTTTTATTACATCAATTCAAAGATATACGTACTGGTGTATATACGATTTCTCGTGAAGAAATAGTTTCTGCAAGAGAGAAATAGACACTCTTTGGCTTTGAGTGTCTTGTCTAAACTATTTTGGACTGCGCGAGCTCTGATTACAGTGTTGACATAATATACAAACATAAGTTTAAATACCTTTGGCGGCGTGCTGACTTGCTGGGTGGCTAGTCAAAACTTTATTGAGGCAGCATGGCTGAGTGGTTAGAGTGCCGGAATTAAAATCTGTAGGTTGCGGGTTGAAATCCCGTTCTGGCCCCTAGCTGATGTCGTACTCTGTAGCCCCAAGTTCAACTTCTCGGCTACGCTTAACTGGTCAACTGGTCTGCCTTCCGCCAGTTGGAATTTGTTTATTCCACTATCAACTTGATTTAACTCGACGATTTTAATGACTATAATTCCAGAAACTACCGATTACAAATCTGTTGTCCCCAATCGACAACTTCAGTTAAACTCTAAAATGAACTCACTCGGGTCACATGGGTCAAAGGTTCATTACATATTCAGTCTGCTGTGTGATGCCATGCAACTTGAGAGAAAACGGTATCAACATTTTCCCCCTCTCGTGCTAAGCTCAAACTAGACATCAATCAGTCACGACTAAATGTCTGGAGTCTGAAGTGGAGAGATTCTGGTTATTGGTCACTTTAGAATGTTGTCCTTGACTTCAACATCCACCACTTGCACTAGTCCATCAGGACATGGATAGGTCTGCTCGATGCCTCCTACTTTCCATTCCCGTCTGGCAGCATTAGGGTCGATAACTACAACCACGTCTCCAACCTGAATGTTATCTGCAGGAAAGAACCACTTTGGTCTCGATCCAATATGCAGCGAATACTCTTGCAACTACTGTTGCCAAACATGACTTGTAAGCTCCTGCACTCTTCACCAGCACTTCCTTGGGTTAAAAGGTGTGGTGTCGACACTCTCTGGTACAAAGTCACCTCCCATCTGACCAATCAGAAAATGGTTTGGAGTCAACACCGGTTCGTCACTAGAGTCATCGCTTACAGTTGTAAGAGGCCTTGAATTAAGTAGGCTTTCCACTCTGATGAAAATCGTCTCCAGCTCCTCATCATTTACCTCTGCACCACCGAGTACCACAGCTATCACACGTTTAGCTGACTTTATCATAGACTCGAAAACTCCTCCAAAATGTGGAGCAGCTTGCGCGTTCCAATTCCACGTCACACCCTTGTTGGAGGTCATCCGTTGTACTTTGTCTTCATCAATTGCTGAGACTAATTCCTTAATTTCCCTTGACGAGCTTACAAATTTTTGTCCCATTTGGCAGTTAGCATCTGCCTAGGCACACCTCCTCGCATGTTACATACAAAGCTTTGTATGATACATGCGAGGAGGTTGGCCTAAGCAGATGCTAACTGACAATGGGACAAAATTTGTAAGCTCGTCAAGGGAAATTAAGGAATTAGTCTCAGCAATTGATGAAGACAAAGTACAACGGATGACCTCCAACAAGGGTGTGACGTGGAATTGGAACGCGCAAGCTGCTCCACATTTTGGAGGAGTTTTCGAGTCTATGATAAAGTCAGCTAAACGTGTGATAGCTGTGGTACTCGGTGGTGCAGAGGTAAATGATGAGGAGCTGGAGACGATTTTCATCAGAGTGGAAAGCCTACTTAATTCAAGGCCTCTTACAACTGTAAGCGATGACTCTAGTGACGAACCGGTGTTGACTCCAAACCATTTTCTGATTGGTCAGATGGGAGGTGACTTTGTACCAGAGAGTGTCGACACCACACCTTTTAACCCAAGGAAGTGCTGGTGAAGAGTGCAGGAGCTTACAAGTCATGTTTGGCAACAGTAGTTGCAAGAGTATTCGCTGCATATTGGATCGAGACCAAAGTGGTTCTTTCCTGCAGATAACATTCAGGTTGGAGACGTGGTTGTAGTTATCGACCCTAATGCTGCCAGACGGGAATGGAAAGTAGGAGGCATCGAGCAGACCTATCCATGTCCTGATGGACTAGTGCAAGTGGTGGATGTTGAAGTCAAGGACAACATTCTAAAGTGACCAATAACCAGAATCTCTCCACTTCAGACTCCAGACATTTAGTCGTGACTGATTGATGTCTAGTTTGAGCTTAGCACGAGAGGGGGAAAATGTTGATACCGTTTTCTCTCAAGTTGCATGGCATCACACAGCAGACTGAATATGTAATGAACCTTTGACCCATGTGACCCGAGTGAGTTCATTTTAGAGTTTAACTGAAGTTGTCGATTGGGGACAACAGATTTGTAATCGGTAGTTTCTGGAATTATAGTCATTAAAATCGTCGAGTTAAATCAAGTTGATAGTGGAATAAACAAATTCCAACTGGCGGAAGGCAGACCAGTTGACCAGTTAAGCGTAGCCGAGAAGTTGAACTTGGGGCTACAGAGTACGACATCAGCTAGGGGCCAGAACGGGATTTCAACCCGCAACCTACAGATTTTAATTCCGGCACTCTAACCACTCAGCCATGCTGCCTCAATAAAGTTTTGACTAGCCACCCAGCAAGTCAGCACGCCGCCAAAGGTATTTAAACTTATGTTTGTATATTATGTCAACACTGTAATCAGAGCTCGCGCAGTCCAAAATAGTTTAGACAAGACACTCAAAGCCAAAGAGTGTCTATTTCTCTCTTGCAGAAACTATTTCTTCACGAGAAATCGTATATACACCAGTACGTATATCTTTGAATTGATGTAATAAAACAATTGAATAAAGAAATCACACTCGTGTACCGATATTTTTGATCTGATTAAAGAATTCAAACACCACTACGGTAACCTTGGTTTTTTCCAAATCAGACTGAAAAAATATGGGTATATGAGTGTGATTTCATTATTCAATTCATTACGTCAATTCAAAGATATGCGTATAAACGATTTCTCATTTAGAAAGTCTCTCCATGAGATAGAAATAGAAACTGATTGACATTAAATATATTATACTAATGATCATAATCAAGATCAAGATCAAGCTCAAGCTCAAGCTCAAGCTCAAGCTCAAGATCAAGATCAAGATCAAGATCAAGATCAAGATCAAGATCAAGATCAAGATCAAGATCAAGATCAAGATCAAGATCAAGATCAAGCTCAAGCTCAAGATCAAGATCAAGATCAAGATCATTATGATGATCATCATAATAATAATCGTAATCATAACTTTATTTATCCTGGTAAAATAAAACACCGGTCAGTCAGTCAACAAGGTTGATAGAGTGGTATTAATCAGTGAGCAGCACACAAGAATATATAAAATATTATTGTGAGAGACAGCAGTTTACAAATAATTGTGGAAATATAAAAATGAACTAAGCATTGCTCTTACAAATAATTATCCTAACATATTTTAGCACAAATGGAGGCTGTTGTTTAAATATTTCGAGCTGATACTGGGTTATTCTTGTTTATTTTATTTTTGAAAGTTAAAATTTACATAGTTTTTCTCACAATTATCACAATTATTCAATGTTCTTGGATGTTCCATGTTCCTGGTTTTATGGACGGCCAGGAATTATTATTATATAAAACAAATTAAGAAGCCTTGACCGTCCTCTGTTCTGTTGTAAATCACTTGGGAAGTGGTACAGCACTAAAGATGACTGCGTGTCGTGTTTTTCCTTACACTTCTTTCGTGCTCTACCGCTTCCTGCATGTGTAACAACATAACAGAGCACAGTCGAGGCTTCTTTATTTGTTAAATACACCACTCATAAAATTCATATGAAACTACATCCGGAACTCGAGTAGCATATTTTCCATATCCTCACTACTGAAGATTTCAATGATTTCACTGATATCATGTTTGTCTCATAAATTGAACCTAAATTCGTTGGTGTATGATGGAAACATCTTCGAGTTGGGTCTTTTTTGGAAGTCTCTAGCAATCTTCAGAAATTTTCGAAAAATGTTCGCGAACATTCATCTGGCCTTCGCAACAATTTTGGAAAATCTTCGCAAAGTGGTCGGAAATCTTTGGAAAATCATCAAAAATGCCGTCATCAGTATGTCTATAAAATAAAAAGAACATTACACGTTACCTTGAAGATATGAATTTTATGTTCTCGAGGCTTCTTGCCACTCGAACATAAAATTCATATCTTCTCGCCTCTGTGTAATATCCTCTATATATTTCTTCCTTAGCGCGTGCTTAATGAATGACATGGCTGACGTTACGACATGAATTTCCTGTGCAGAAAGGATGCACGTAACAATGGGAGCGAACAACCTTAAGAACCCTACGTTACCTAGTATAAGTGCAAAAGGAGTATTTACCTCCAGAAGGAGTGCTTGATTTCGCATTTGGTACTGGGGTTGGACTTGTGACTGGAAAAAATAAAACAAAATGTGAGGAAAATTAGCTCTGATGCAAAAACACTCACCACATCATTCTAATTCTCCAAAATTTCCACTCAAATTTCCATGACTTAAAGAGACAAAACATGTATGTTTTCTACTTCTTAAGTAATAGACTTCCATTTGCTCTTGATTTCCTTGAGGTGAACTATCACCTCATCAATCTCTTCAATCCTGTGTTCAAAATCTAATAGTTAAATAGAAAACATCTTATTGCCTTAAGTTATTTTATGGCAGTTCACCCTTTTTCCCCCTTTACATAGACCCTACGCAAAATAGCTGCCTTTACATGTATATTATTCTTTCGTTCGTATTTAAAATAGTCTCCCTACCCTTGTAAAGAAGTTGTTATCCCAAACGAGGTTAGTGTGGCTATTTTGAAAACCAACAAAAGAATTATTTAAAGGAGGTCACTCTAAGAAGCATATTTTTTGTCATCACTAATAAAAAGTTTATACTGGGTTGAGTTACTCATTGAAGTTTCAGCTTCCAACGTGCATGCTATCCTGAGAAATTAGTCTCCAAAGAAGTCTAAACTATATTGCACGATCGCTCTTATTTGTCACATAGTGAAAGTGCATGAACAGTACAAGTTGTGTGATTCAATGTCCCAATCAGTACTTGGCCGAGCGGAGGCCTGCGTCTGGTCGCTGACAAAACTCAAAGGTTGTGTGATTCAATGTCTGGCTGAGCAGAAGTTTGGTTCAGCTCACCAACAAAACAGAAAAGAAAAACCACGGGTAGATTAAGAACCATGCCTCGGCCCCTGGCTGCGCGGTTAAAAAACACATCATACAGTGGCACCCTGCTATAACTGTCATGGTACCGAAAAAAGTGTTGGTTATAGCGGGGTCTTTGTTATAGCAAAGACGCTGTTATAACGAATTATCTGGTAAACAACCAAAATAATAAAGTATAGCAGGGTAACCAAGCTGAACCAAGCTGAACAATGGGATATACACTGTACACCACGCAAAACAGTCTACAGACTTGCGCGTCAATCTTTGATCGTTGAATCTGAATGAAGTTCAAGCAGGTGACTCTTAAAGGAGATACTTCATGGTTTAACAGATTGAAAAGCTCAGCCTCAATTTTTCAATTTTATTATTTGTAATGTGAGTCAATCTTCTCCATCCTTAACCATCCTTGCTTCTTTATGCTTTATTATTATCTCTTTAGTGTTTTTTTTATTTTCGTTAAGTACAGTCAAACTTACCATAAGCAACCACTCAAAATGTTAAGCCAAGCTTGTTGCTTATGTGAGGTGATCGCTTGCAAGAACTTAGACCATATATTTCAAAATTTTCGGCCTCATTAAAATATGGTAACTTCCGAGTTTTACCCTATGCGCCAATGCTGATGCATTGTTTTATTCATGTAAAAGTCAATTTTGATAAAAAAAAAATTCCGCTACTTCCAATTCAGAAATTTCTGTTTCTTGTACTAGCCAGAAATATGATAATGTTACAACACCTTATTACACATACCTATTTTTTAATCCAGTGGCTTCACAACTCATAGGACTAGTACGGGTCATGCAAAAAGGAAGATGCCATTATACGGGTCATATCAGTTCGTGTATATTGAACACCGTTCAAACATACGAAGGCAGAACCAAACGACTGACTGACTGATTGATGACCAACTACTAATTGACACTCCTTTAGCGAAGAAGATCATTAAAGAACAAAGATTCAAAAGATCCCGCTTTGTTGTTTGGGCACCTCTCTCGTAGCAAGCGTGGTACACTAATATTCCCCCACAAAACCCTCACTACAGATAACTTCAATCCGGTATGAAATCTTGCAACAATATCATAAGAATGAAGAATGACCACTCGTTTTGGTGTGACTTCTGTCTGGTGGGAGATAGGCATCGGGTGGCAAATATGTAGCTTTTGTCAGGGAATCCAAGTTGGGATGCATAAGGCACACTGAACATGGGAGGAAGAAAAAGTGTTGTCATGAAACACTCTAGAACCTCTAATTTGATCGGATCTGGTTATCATGAGGCTCTACTGTTTTAGGGCTAGGGCCCATTGTTACTTTTGTTTGTATAGGAGGAGGCAGCGTGTCTGAGTGGTTAGAGTGCCAGATTTAAAATATGTAGGTCCCAGGTTTAAATCCTGTTCTGACTGCTAGCTGATGTTGTTTTTGGTAGCCCCGAGTTCAACTTCTTGGCTAAATAGCAAACTACTGTAGTCTGCCTCCCTCCAGTTGGGATTCTTAACCTAGTAATGTTTATTTGAATATTTATTTATTAAACCGCACAGCCGTAGGCTGGGCGGTTTCTTGCTCTGCCTTCGGTTTATGAAACCGCGCAGCCATAGGCTGAGCGGTTTCCTGCTCTACCTTCGGTTTTTTTTTTTTTTGTCGG
>JAHPZR010052455.1:0-16710 GCA_019787425.1 Platygyra sinensis
GTCTTAGCCTTTTTCAGTTCTTCTACCACATACATGGACATCACTCACTTATGCTCTTCGCTTTGATCAGTGGAACAAAAGGCTACACCTCGTCGACATGGTCAAACAATATAATTCACCGTTACTCAAGGACCCAGTGTGCTTTTTACAGAATTTCAAAGCCATGAATTTTGATTCTCAAATTTGAGGTGCCTGGAAAACCCTGTTAGTTTAGGAGTGAACATCTTTGCAGTGGTCTCAAAGGAAAACTATAATACATTACAGAGACCACTGACCTCCACATTTTTGGAAACAACATTTTTTACCACTGCTGCAAAAAGGCCTGACATGTCTCGACCATCAGCCATCATCTGTAATCAGAAAAAGGACTATATTTACTTATGCTTGTATCTACAACTGCGATACACTTTCACACAATTGTTTATATTAAAATATTTACATCTACTGAACATTGCTCATTCAACCCAGGGAAAATGGGTAACACTTTTATCATAAAAAGCTACATGTGCAAGAGGTCTGGTAATGATATATCAGTCTGAGAAAATAGGATATTACGTGGTTGTGAGAACATACAAAATTTCTCAAGTGGTGGAAAATATTTCGCACAGCAAGCTAGTGAAATCTCTTCCAACTCAGGAAGAGACATTTTACATCATGAGGCAGCTATATATGTAGCTTATTTTAATTACATAAACACCAATGAAATATCAAACCATTTCACTGATTTATTATGTAACCATAGCAACAGTGACTTGTACACATTCCATTTGCACTTGTGAAGAGATTATGTTTTCAAATGAAAACTCATCTAGTATTAATATAACAATATTATTTCTAAAATACCTTCTCAATGCTGTTGCCAAAAGCATACTTAAATACTAGACATACATTAGACATATACACATTAATCAATATGAAGAAGTGAGTTTGTGAACCTGACATAGTTTTGAGTGCTAGCCCTTTGTAAGTGGAATCTGGTCTGACTCCTATAAATTGTGCTATTCGTTATGTTTTCATTTTGTTTAACTGACACAGTTAGCATAGTTAGGTTTGCTTGTGGTTAGTTTCACTCCATTTTGCTTGTGGTTACATGTATGTTCACTTCATTTGGCTTGGGGCTGGGTTTCATTTGTATGTTAGGGTAACTCTATATTATATTTATAGTACTGCTCATCATATGAAGCTTAAATTTCAGTAGATCTGGTAACCAGCTGCACGGTGGTACAGTGGTTAGCAGGCCTCATCAGCCAGGGTTCAATGCCCAGACCACGTATAGTTCATTCTTAGTTCTTTTTCATCTTATAAACGTTACAAGACTTAAATTTTAGTTGGAGAAGAAGGGGATCGCAGAGCCTATGTGGGAATTCGCTACCCATACATTCACAAATTATGCATCAATCAATTCCAGCGGCACCCATCCCCCCCCCCCGGCAACCGTGAGGCATTTGCTCACGTTGTCATTCCCGGGGGTGGGGCATTAGCAAATTTTATCGTGGCCCGGGGGCTGGGCATTACCATACCCCGGGGCGACCCCCGGGAATTTGACACACGTGTTTTTGAAAGATGGATGAGTTTATCAGGAAGGACGAGGCCTTTGTCAAAGACTGGCTTGTTGGTCAGGGACTAGAAAAACCTGTTGATGTTTTTGATGGTATGTTTTATCAATTTTAGATATTTCTTCATTACTTGTAAGCATATAAACATAAGCGACAAGGTGAACTATATTTTGTTTATCACAAAACAATCACTGACGTGAACACTGCGTGAACGACTATTTTGCATTTGGCATTCAAAACTAGCCTAAAAATTTTTAAATCCATGAAAGTGGAATTAAAATACTGAAGGTTTGCGAATTCAAATGATGCGATCTTCAACACAGATCTTGCGAGCTTAAAATGCGATGCATCATCATTTAAAATGCCTTGATTCGTTACAGCGACAAGGTGAAAAAAAATATAAAAAAAGAGTTATAAAAATTTTGTTAAAAACAAAATGTAAAGTAATAGATATAATCAGGATAAAAAAACACGTGCTGTTGTCCTTGAAGTCTTAAATACCATTGCATTAAAATACTGAACAGTTGACCGTTTTATTCACTGGTTAATAAAAAACTGCAGAGGGGTTGGAAGTCTTGGAAGGCGACGATCCCGAGGGCGGGGCATTTGCCCTCTTTCTTCATCCCCACCCCGGAGCATTTAGACAGCTTATGTGTCCCCACCCTGGGGAATTTGCCCATGCTAATGCCCGGGGGTTAGCCCGGGGGGGGATGGGCACTGCTGGAATTGACTGATGCATTATGATGATGGGAAGGTTAGTGAGGAGGGGAGGGGTGTTCTGTTTATACTGATTTGGACTGGTTATGACAGTATCAAATCATTCTGTGGGTTCTTTTTTACACCAAGTGACAGAGCATATTGGGGCACACAAAGCAGTACAATCAAATTAATAAGACTAATTATCCGTGGTGTTTATGTCCGTGTTCATTCACTATGCCTCGTGAAGACCTTGAGCTGTTGACGCATAGCTAACACATCAACACATACCCCAATTATCCTCTTCATAGCATCGAGTTTAAGATTGTCCTTTGAGCTATCCAGCATACTCTTCAAATCATCGTGCCTACAAAACAAATTGAGATCTTAATTAACTTAACAAATCGAAACCTGGTGACAATAATAAAAGGTCATGAGCAAAATCAGGGTAAATCATTCAGAAAGAATGGAAGTTACCTTTGAAAATCACTAGAGAAAAATCCACCAGCTGTCGTATCAGGAACATCAGGGTCTCCTGGCGGTTTCTCGGCGTTATAAGACATATTTGAAGTGTTAGAAACAGAAGGTTAATTTTTTCTTCCGCTACTAGAACATGGCTGCCGTCGTGGAATCATTCAATTTAGCGCCAGTCCTCTCGCCGACCCGACAACACATAACGAGAAAGGAACTATGGGACATATTTACAAACCCGCCATTTTCAAGAATAAGAAGATAAACATGGCGGCATTTCAAACGACTGACAGTGGAGGAAAACATAACCAGGTGAGTTTATCTACTGTGTATTCGTCCGTGTAACAGTGTAACACCGATGTATCACTGCTACAAGATGCCTGTTCTAAACCCCTTTCCCTAAATCGGGCAGCCTATCCTACAGATTATTTGAGAAAGTCTAACAACTTTCTGCACGGTCACTTCACACATGAGAAATAGAATGCAAGGAGCAACTTCAGAATACCCGTCCACTCCATTTACATGTGTCGGTGTGCTTTGAAGAACGAGGAATATAACAATAGTTGCTATTCTTATTCAAGGCCCGGGGAGTAAGGATACGTTCCTTTGTAATGATCGGGATCAGTGACCCAAACGGTGCAGCACACCAGGCCGAAGGGATTCATGATCCAGATCCTGATTCACTATCAGGCAAAACCCTATACTAAATCCCCATGGTACAGGGCATAGCACTCATGACAACCCTGGGCAAACCACTGAATGATAAGGCATAATGTATAGCTGGCTGGCTAAGTGAATGTAAAATTTGGCTACAATAATTTATTCAACATCTGCAGTTCTTTACTCCAGTTCACTTGTGAAATCATTTATTTAGGAAGGTTTATTTTCCAAGGCAATTGTAGCTTGTTTCATCAACTGCTGGTGGCAGATTGAATCATTGTCTTCCACTTCAGGGTATTTAATTGAAGGGAATTATATTTGAAATCATGGACTTGGGATGCCACTAAATTAGCTGAAGCCTGATTGACCATGTGACTAAAATAGTCTGCCCTAGTACAGCTTCAAAAAGAAATTGTCATGAGCATAGTTTTTTTGTAATCATAGCAAAGTAAAGGTTCAAGGTTCATTTATTTCACACTATTTACATAAAGTTAACATAGAAAGAAAAGTATAATTACAACACACGATTACAAGATAAAATAATTACAATACCGGTTAAAAAATGTGTATGGTGGTCAAAGTAGCAAAGGCTTTCTAGTTGACCACCATCTACTTTTAAATAAACAAGGAACTGACACTGAGCTTAACTTAAATATGGTAGAAAATATTTGTAGAGCCTAGGACTAATGTACAGAAAAAAATAATGTATATAAATTAAGCATGTTAGAGATATGTTGAACCAAGAGAGAAATCTAAAAAGGACAAGCTTAGCAAAAGGAAACAAGGAACAAACAAACAAACAAACAGCAGCAAGCAAAAACAGAAGTTTAGTTACATACTTTACATTTGACCATTAAACAAAACATATATTAGCTGATTGACAAGAAATTAGGTGGGCCTTATAAAATTCAGGTATTAGTTTCTGATGAGACTGTCGAGCTGTAGCAGAGGGCTGCAATTTAGCTTAAAGTCTATTTAGACCATTCAAATGTAGAATCTTCCCTTAATTTTCTTTAATATGTATTATTGAGATTCCAAAGATAGACATCATTTCTTTCATTACGTATGTTATGTTGACTGAAAGTTTTTGATTTTGAACAGGTTTTTAATTGGCTACAGCAAGTTTATGGCGAGGATCCCATTCCTCAGTTTGAAATCAACAGCTTCACGTTGAGTGTCCTAGAGCAACTTGCCAGTAGAAATCTAGAACAGAACAAACATGCTGAAATTATCACCAAAGACTACATCCAAAAAACAGCAGAATACTCTGCTGAGGGTAAATGTTAATTTTGTGATCTTCATTTTGTTGATATGCATGCTATAAATACATGTACTATGCATATTCTCATAGGCTTAAAGTAATTCTTTTCCTTTTTCTTTCAAGTGACCATAATTTTTTTTTGCTGGCAAAGCAAAGAGATTGTCTATTAAAAGTTGATCCCACTTTTCACAAGTGATAGTCAAGTTGTCTGCAACTATTTTCCTTTAAGAATACTGTTCAACCACGCTATTTTGAACTCTCAGAGAAAACGAAAAAATAGTTTGAGATAATAGAGTTCAAAATAACTGACAGTGAATAGCTGGTGGACATATTCTAGGGAAATGGTTTGAGTTCAAAATAATAGGGAATTAAAAACAACTGAATTCCAACCAGCGGGGTCCAACTGTAGCAGAAATATTTCCACAGTTTGGTTTCATGTAATTTATAAAGTTCATAGTTTAAGAGATCTTACAGGTGTGAAACTACATGAAACTGTTTGTTGAAATTAAATAAACAATAGCCTCCATTTGGCGTGAAATATGCTAGGATATTTGCCTGCAGACATTATCTGTTCTGGGAAGCGAACAATTTTCTGAGAGTGTAGCTCGAGGAAAACTGTGAGCTTCAAGGAACAGATGATGTCCAAGGACAAATATCTGAGCATATTTTCACCCCGAATGGAGGCTATTGTGTTTAGTATCGTTCAAATCATTTTTGCGACGCGCACAGTTTTGAAAATTGGGGGATATTCTTCCAAGGATGTCCCCCAGTTTTGACTGGGGATTTTTCAGTCATGTGCAAAAATATTTGATGGATTATAATTATTATTATTATTTGCTTTGTTTTAATCAGTTGGAAGGCTAAGTAGAATAACAGAGCAAGTAGGTTTACCAGTATCCTGCATGTCACAGTCAGGACGAATGAGCTTGAAAACACTTGCATCTCTGGCCCAGTTGCTTGGAACTAAGAATTGTTCCACATCAAGGTATGCCTTATCAATTCTTCACACTAAATTATCAGAAGTATTCATTAACAACAAATTATAAAGGGTTGTGCAGGTAATTAACTCTACTCTTCCCTTGGTGCTAGAAGTT
Organism: Platygyra sinensis; assembly: GCA_019787425.1. Taxonomy (NCBI): domain Eukaryota; kingdom Metazoa; phylum Cnidaria; class Anthozoa; order Scleractinia; family Merulinidae; genus Platygyra; species Platygyra sinensis. The sequence goes on from JAHPZR010052455.1 coordinate 5,739, forward strand.
CTCCTTTGTTTAGTCTTTTGTTAGGAATTGCAGAACAAAGCCAAGCACTGTTTGCTGCAGTTGATACCAACACAGAAGAGAAACGACTTCTTTCCAGACTCTTGGTGAAGACCAAGAAAGCAAAAACTACTGCCTCTGACTTACAAAGGTATGCAGCTTCTGATTGTTCTTTTGCCTGCCTCAGGTAAATGAAACTTAACATGTTCTTTTGTAAAAGTTTCATGATACATGTACTAATTGATTGCACATTTTTAGATCTCTTGATGGTCTTCAGGATCAAGTAGCCTTACAGACTCCTCAGCTGAAGAAAAACTCTCAAGAAACTGAATTTGTGAAACTGAAGTGCAAAGAATATGCAAAAATCAACAAGGAACTTGAGGTTCAATTCAGTATTATAGTCTGATTGATAGTAGTATATTGATAAGCTACCAATTCCTTGTTACTTGGAGTATCAGTGTTTACTGTGAACTGTTAATGATTTACATTCTATTCTCTCTAAAGAAAACCTTGCAAAGTGTCATAAGTACAGTAACTATTTTTTCCTCTCAATTTTAATAGGCATATCAAAGTCAAGTTCAATTAGATTCTTCAATCTACCATGGATCTCTTGTAAAGAAAGCTGAGGTACACTGCTTTGTCCATCCATGAAATTCTCTCTTGAACAGTGACCCATCATGCTGGAGCTTATCCTGGTTTCTGTAGCAAAAAGTCACTACTCACCAGGAGTATTTCTGCTCCCCTCAGGATGGAATGGTAGTCCATCACAGGTTTACCCCCAGCATTAGGAGAGAGGCACTGTGAGAGTCAAGTGTCTTGCCCAAGAACAAAACACAATGTCCATGGCCAGGGCTCAAACCTGGACTGCTCAATACAAAGATAAGCACACTGACCAGAGACCACTGTGTTTCCCTTTCTGTGGCAGTATAAATCAGAGGTGTAGCCAGGAATTTTCAAAGGGGGTCACTGTGTCAAAGTTAGGGTACTCACCAGATTGTCATGTCGTTCTCGCGAACTTTTGTAGGTTAAATGCTTAAAAACAAAGGTCACAGACACATCAGGAGCCCCCCCTCCCCCTTGCTATGACCTGCAGTGGGTAACACTGTCTGGGGAAAAGGAGAGACTCTCAGATCAAAGTCACATGCATGTATACCTCAATATCAGTTTTATATGTACAGTATCTAGTCATCTAACTTGCCATGTATATATTTTTTTTATTTTAGGAAATTATGCTATTATGCATGCCTTGATCATAGGCCAAAAAGCAGACTGTTGATACCTCTGACCACCTCTTTTTTCATCTCTTTCGTTAAAATATTTACTATTATGACATTTAAAATAACTGGTTATACCTCTTGTTACTAGCTATTGCAACTTACAACAATTAGTGTATTTGACTTCAACGTTCTTTATATTGTGCACCATTTACAGAGTTTACATAGTACATGTAGTTAGAATAATTTGAAACTGATATACTTTTAAGTTCATTGAACATTTTTAAACTCTGTTATTAATTGCACTTTATTTATCTCCAGTCTTTTAGTTAGCCATTCTTGTTCTTTTCAGTTGATTGTTACATTTTGTTGTGATCATAAGCACGATCCATTTGAATTTGTAGGAAGTAAGACTAATCAAAGAAAAGATGAAACCAATAAAAAGCAAGTTAGAAGGTTACCACAGCTTACCACCAGTAAGTGTTTCTTTTAAAACAATAACTATTTTGATTCATTAGAAAATGCTTGGGTGCCTTCCATCATGTCAAACCAACTTGTCAGAGATCAGTGGGAATACCCAAGGAAAATGGGATGAAATTTTCTAATTAAAACAAGCCAACCAATAGCAATCTTATGGCTCTTGCCATTTTTTTCCTTTTCTGAATTCCCTAATTAGGGCAAAGAGCTGGTTTGTCAAAAATGGAACAGCAAATTTCAGTTGGAATATTCTGACTGAAATAAGTGGATCACCTCTAGAGGTGATCCTAATTATTCTGGTCAGAAGAAGCTGTAACAAACCTTCCCAAAGCACCCCTTGTAACTGCATGTAAATCAGTCTTTAGATGATAATTAACAGTTATTCCAGCAGTGCGTGTTCAAATAATATGAGATCTATGTTATTATATGGCAAGGCAGTCTTGAGGAAAATCCGAGCGTTCTGATTGGTTCTTTCTTCGTCAGGATTTTGCCATACAGACCGTTTCCATGGAAATGGTCATAAGCTGCGTACTTTTTGTTTTCGAAAGCCGGCAAATTCAAAACAAGTATTTCCCAAGTGCCATATAATAAACTACTAGTCTTACTAAACCTACAATCATGGACAAAAGTCTTGGGACAAATTTACATTTGTGGCGCTTTTTCACATGCGCCAAACAAACAGTCAGGCACGAATTCACCTACACTTGTTCAGCCCCTCCCCCCCTACAATGTTGGACAAGTGTACACGCTCTATTTCTCTAGATTTCAACATTGTATGGGGGGCGGAGGGGGGGAAAGCAACGCATTTTGAAACGGAAAACAGTGCTTTATTTAAAACTCCATTTTAAAAACACAGAAAATTAATGCAATTACACAAGTGTCCCAAGGAATTTTGTCCACGATTGTAGCTTGCTCAAGCCGTACTGGGGGGTATTGGTCCTCGGTTGGTTTTTGTATGGACTTCGCTGCACTCAGTCTGTACTGTCACGACCTTGGCCAATATTCCCCTGTACAGCCCTCGCGCACGGTTAGTAAGAGGTTAGTAGATAGCCAATCAAGGCTCATAGCCAAGAGTTGGTTATAATCATCTCATATCCAGCAAGCATGAGTGGAATAATTGTTTTATTAAAACAACCCCCAAAATATAGAAAACTCTAAAACTAAAATAAACATGGGCTATTGGACAAATAATCATGCGTACATTTACCATATTTGTAGAGCATGGTATAATGGCTCATATACATTAATGCATTATCCAGTAACCAAATTTTCATAACATAACCATTATCTGTTTATGTTTATCTTATGACTCATTGAGAGAATTTTAATTCCAGTTTGAATATACAGTCAACAGTGTATCTCTTGGTATCTTTTTGTTTTTTTAACAAATTTGGCATGATTATTTTTTTAAGGATATTTCTCAGGCTAGAGTTAAAGTTGAAGAAGCAAAGATGCAATTGGTATGTTTTATTGATCTTTGTTTCATTGTACATCATAAGCTTTAAAGGCTCATGTAAAACCAACAGATAACTGATTGGTTTTTGTTGTGATGATAAAAAATTATTATATTTTAACAAATTAATTGATATTAATGCTTCTATTTGCATTCTCAGGAACTCTTAGAGAAACAGCTCTCAGTCAGTATAGACACACTTCACTTGTGATATCTGTTGATGCGGTGCCTGTTGTAATTGTTGTCAAGTGACAGGATGAAAATAAACAATCTGCATCAAATCCTTCTGGAACATATCACCTTCGTAATGCGATGCTGGTTTAATATGGTACTAAGACGTGATTGAACCAAAAGAAGTTTCAGTGAGGGTTGTTAAAGCCAACATGATGTGTCTTGATTACAACAATTTGGCATGCTGCTTAACAAGCAGCTTATGCCATTAAATTCTTCACTAGTCGTTAAATTGGAGTTCATCATGGATTTCCACATTGTACTAGTACTTACCAAGAATGACATCTGTTCCAGTGGTGTATCATGACTGTCTTAACAGATAAGCAAATCAGTGGTTATGTACCACAAAAAGTGCTGAACTCTGCAAGGTACCGATAGAGGATTATTGGTGACCATTGAACAGTGAACCTGACATTTAATGCATTAAGCATGTATAGTGAAATTGAAGTAGTTTGGACTTACATGTAGTTTGAGATGACTTGCAAAAAGGTTAAGCTTTGTGATATGTCTGATTCTAATGCCATGTCAGCTGTTACGTAGAAGAAGAATTGGTTTATTACCCCAGTCCAGTAAGACTTTTGAATATCAAGAACTCTGTTACAAATACCCATAAGTCTTGTGACAGTACAAGACAAACTTCTGAGCCAAATTTTCCGCATATTTATTCACAAACAATAACAAAATGTTCTCACACAGCTGTAGAATATTTCAACATATCAGTATCTCATTTAACAATATATTAGGTTATTATCAATACATGTAAATATCATACAAACTTTCAATAAGACAGCAGATATTGATATCTTAAAATTCAAAACACCTTTAGAAAAAAATTCCATTGTTTGTCCTAAATAAGTAATAAGTAAAAACCTAGTTCTGAAAATACACAGTTAAAGTTATCAAGTCTGATTTAAAAATATTGTTTAAAATGACCCTGCCCATGTTTTGACATTCATTTTTAGACAACATTCACCTTCTATTGTGGTTGTCAGAACCTTTCAAAGTAGCAATATATTATTTAAGCTGCCTACATTGTACAACAAAGAAATAATTAAAGACCATTGACATAAGCTTAAGTTAGTGCTGTTTTTTCCATATAAGGTCAACATGCATTGTAATGAAAACCCTGTGGCTGTAATAATTATATGTAGTTGCCTTGTTGAATTTTTGGTCATCTTTCTCAGAGTATTTGGAAGCCAACAAGGTGTACACAGGGGAACATTTTTAGACAAAGCATTTTAAACCACAGACATTCAGTTTACTGTTTATAAAAAACTGGGAAATAAAAATGCCTCCAAAAGTACAGTTAAAAAAGTCCTAACTAAAGGAATTAAACTTACAAATATTTTTCAATGTATGATTCAGTTTATAGTTCAAATCCTGGATAAAAATAATATGGCCTTGCAAAACATGTATCCAAATATTTATTGTTGAAGTTAAAATTCAAATAAAATGATAAAACAGTCAAATCTCCAAACATTGGCTTAAATGCAAGTAAACTCAATGTCTTTTCAAGTTGAAGTTTCAAAATCATGTAATCATTGTAACCGTGCCCAAGAATTCTAGCTGGTGTCTTCTTGCAATGCATGTTCACTAATAGTGCTCATCAAGTTGTAAAAGCACTAAGGACATTGAAATCCATTTTGGGGCGTACTTGACAAGTTCGTATTAAACAAAACCCCATGAAAAAAGCCTTAAGTTTCTTGTGTCCATTAGTTATTACGTTGTCGCCAAGTGACACTGACTGACCAGAAAAGACTCGCATCCCACACAAAAAAGTCAGATTAATAAGTGCAGTTCCTGTTTTTTTGATGGATAACTTTGAAACCATACCCAAGAAGGGTACTATTGCATCAGACATCCCCATTCTATCCTGGGTGATTTGGTGTCCATGTACAAGAAATGTATTACAGTGACTGTCATGGTTTATCTGTTTGGTATAACCAAGCACAGTTTTATGAAACAAATGCTTGTGTTTTCTGCTTCTGTCCCATCTGTTTCCCTGTTGATTTTGGAGTCCCCTTTGCTTTCCTTGCCTCTTTTGTCAGCCACCTCTTCAGGCATTGTTTCTCATGGATTGAAATTGATGCAGACCCATACTCTCGACCACAAAGATAACAAACAACCAAAGTGGGTTTACTTGGTGTAAAGCTTTCCTTTTCTTGTGGTTCATCTGCCAAACTGGATTCTTCACTATCAAACATTGTCAGCTCTGGTGCTAGTAGATCACCATAACTCCCACTTTTCTGTGGCATTAGAATTTCTTTGTTGTTATTCTCTTCAACATGATCAATTTTAATTGTGACAGGCAAGTGAATAGAGTTTCTTTTCTTTGACTGTTTCTCTTTCTGTAACTTCTCCTTAGCTTCTGACTTTTTCTGTGCCTCCCATTTTTTCAGACATTGTTTTTCATGGATTGGCAAAGAGTGTGTGGTAAACTGTTTACCACAAATATAACAAAGAACCATCTTTGACACTTGCTGACTTCCTTTGGACTGTTTCCTCTTGCTGACACTGCCATCAAGGAGATTGTCACAAGATGCAGAGCGAGGTTTAGTTTGTGTCAGTGCTGGTGAGGAAGCAAGGGTAGTGTTTTTCTGAGGGCTTTGTAAATATATATCATGACTTGTTAGGGAAGTAACTGAACTTGCCTTACTAAGTCCATTTTGTCGACCACAAGGGCTGCGAGAACGTTTGGGATTGGCAAGGCGCCATTTCTTCAGGCACTGAGGCTCGTGAATTTTCAAGGATTTAGATCCATATTCACGTCCACAGATATAACAAACTTTCAAATTTGGGTTGCTTGACATGGAGAATTTTGCATCCGATGAAGATATTTCCTTCCCAGTTCCAGAGTCAGATGAACCAGATAATGATTCTGGTGAATCATCTCTGTTTGGAAAAGTAGGCATTGAATACTTGGGCCTTCCTGGTCTCGCACAAGCATTGTCATCAGTCTCGCTAGAAACAGTATATGTGGCTTCACTGCACTTGTCAATGTCATCCTCATCTGATGTATTTTGCTCTGTAGAGGAATGTGACTGCACTTCTAACCTCTCTTGTGTGCTAAGTTCACAAGAAGAATGAGACATGTGTGCTGATATTGTAGCAATCTCTGGTCTTAATAATGGTGTAGTAGTGGCCAGTGACTTTGAACGCTCTTTTAGCAATCTTTGTCCCTGTTCGAAATCTTTAATGGTGACACTATTGGCTCGTTGGTCAGACAGACTTGTCTTTGAGGAGCTTCTTATGTCATCCATGCTCAAACTTTGCTGTCTGTCGAAAGTTGGCAAGTCAGGAAGAACTCGTCGCTTTCGAGGCTCGTATGAAGATTTTCTTTTCGGCTGTTGCTTAGCCTCTTCTTGTTCTTTTTGTTTTGTCATCTCCCACCTTTTGGCGCATTGGCGTTCGTGAACGGTAATGGAGTGTGAACTGAATTCCCGCCCACAAATATAACACATCACTGTTTTGGGTTTCGGCATGGTGGTGGATTTGTTCTCGCAGTTTCACAGATTATTTCCAGCTGAAGCAAAGGAAAACATACTGAAAGGTTAATATTTCCCTACTGTGCCGAGCATGTGAAGTTTTATCACTGACAGATTACTTCAAGTTTAGTAGATCTACAGCGTACCTCATTAACGCCTACCGATTACGCCTCTTGAACTTTTAATTTTCTGTTTGCCATTAGAAACAATGGCAATATTCTCATCGAGACAGCGAAGAATAAACAGTTCCTTTTGTATCACTTACTTTGCATAAGCAATGTGTCCGAACAACACAGAAACAGGAAAAAAAACTCAGTGTTCTAATTAGGGAAACATTACTAAAACCCATTGAAAACCCTCAGATCAATTTTGCTGTAAATTCGGTCGTACCTTATCAGATATTTCATGATGAGGGTACATAATAAATATTGAAACAAACGGAACAAACACTATGCAAGACAAAAAATCTGTGCCTCGATGGCTTCTAGTGTCGTACTATTCACACAAAACATTACGCTCAGCGAATTGACGCTAAAATTGAAAGCTGGAGGGGCACCGACATTAAATAAACTTCGTAGTAGATTTTTAGTGGATTATTAAATTAACGAGGAAAGCGAACGTGAACTTACTGTGTTGCCGTTTGTATACCACACGGAAAAATTGCTTCCAGAGCCTTCTTCCTTGCTTGTTATGCCAAAAATTATGCTAAAAGAGCGTTCCAACTTGTAGCTTCGTTTTATGTGGTCACGGGTGGTTTACAGAGAGGCAGCTGCCCTATCACCTGACTTAGTAACAGAAGCTTGCTGAGCGAGAAGATGCGAACGCGTTGATGAAGTCACGATAAAAATATGGACTGCCTATTTTCCCGTGTATTCGACCAGCGTCAGTAAATAGTCGCCGCTCTAGCTATAAAATAGAAAAGGTTCGTTTCCTAGGAACGAAAATTCTTTCTCGACAGGTGCGGTACTACGGTAACGAAGCAAATAACTAATAACTCTTGCCCATTCATTTCACCAAAGGCGCTCGGGTGTAAACAAAAATTTCTCACCGGAAGTGAACTTACACGCTAAGAATTATTAGATTCCAAGCCTTCGTTTCCGGTACGTCCAAGATGGCGGACGCCCCTGACTCAACTCCGAAAGCCAAAACTCAAATTTGTCGATTCTTTAAGAGCAAAAAGGGTTGTAAGTATGGAAATGAGTGTCAGTTCTTGCATCCAGAAAAAGCATCCAATGATATTGAAAATATTCCACAAGATGGTGGTAAAATGATTGATAATATTAAGAAGAAACCTGATACAGTGATCAAAACGTCACCGACAGCTAAAACTTGCAGGTTCTTCAAAAGCACAAAAGGTTGCAAGTTTGGAAATGAATGCAAATTCTTACATAGAGAGAAACCAACCGATAAATTGGAAAGTATACCAGCGGAGGTTGGTAAACTAGATGGTAATCATAAGCAAGGTGATGAACTTAAGGTAAGCTTGAAATTATCAGCAACACCAAACAATGAAACTGTGGGAAAAGAGAAGAGAATAGAACCAGGTAAAGATTCTTCAGATCGTCAAGGGATTGTTTGTAAATTCTTTAAGAAGAAGAAAGGCTGCTTAAGAGGCAGCAGGTGTCCCTTTGCCCATGTAATTTCTGGTGATGGTGCAACATTAAAGCCTCTTGCAAAAGAAGTCTTGAGAAAAGCAAGTAAGGCCACTTCAAGAAAGCAGATCCCTCGTCAAGGCAAAGAGAACACCAAGCCTGTAAGTGATACTGAACATGTAACTAAACAAATAGAATTAGTCAATCTGCAAGTGGAAAATGACAGTAAGAAGCATGACAAGGAACATGACAGGCAAGCTAGTGGACCAGGGATCCAGCTGCTACCTAATAAAGATGAGTCAGCAAAAGGGACAGGAATGGGCTTCATGGACTGTAATCTGGAATGTAAGAGACTTCGGTCAATTGAGATACAGCAACTTAAGCGACGTTTTGGAGGTCAAGGTGATTGCTGTGAAATCCAACAGAACACTTCTTACAAGATTAAGTTCAAACCTACAGATCCTGACTGGGTGAGATATCACTCTGATGCTTGAGACTAAGTGCAAGTAAGACTTTCCAGATAGCCAGATCAATGTTGTTGCCAGGGACCTCACTCCTCCCACTTGCTCTGGAATCTCATACTCTTACTTTAACTTAGTCCACTACTCTTGAGAAAAGATCACTCCTTGTGTATCACAAATTGTAAATTTAGGGCAAAATTTTCGGTAAGGATAATTTGTCTTCAGCGTCCCTTATTGATGATGGATTGCAACAACTCCAGTTAAAATCTTATTTAGGATCCGGTACAAATTGTATATAAAGATCTACGAGGATCTTGTACTGGAAGCTTTTGACCAGGACATTCCCTAAAGATTCAGGAGAGAAAAGTCATGGACATGCAAGCTCATAAATCAGCAATACAGGGTTGTGAAATTAACCAGCATGGATTATGTTTCTATTCTCGAAAGATGTCAATTTCTATGAAATTTTGTTTATAAAGGAGATTAAATCATCAGATATGCTGAAATCAAACTTGGTTCATGTGTAGTTATTTGCCAATAATTAGTGCATTTGCATAATGAATATCAAACACGCTCTCATTTCTTTTAACCAATTATAGTCATTCAACATTGAAGTAGTGTATCTTACAGTGAGTTTCCCAGAAGATTATCCATTACATGTGAGTACAGAATAGACTAGTTAACACTTATTCCCTGAGCACGCATAATTTTGGATATAAGATGGTAAAAAGCCAACCTGAGATGCATAGCGCAGAGAAAGCCATAATGACCTCATCCAACATGCACCAGTAGAATATTTTTTTTATTAAAAACACCCCCGATATATAGAAATTAAACTAATTAAAAATAAAATGACCCAAAAAATGACATGTAAGCTTGCCGTATTGTAGAGCATGGCATAATGGCTCATACACCATAATGGATAAGCCAGTGAAAAATCTTGAGCTGCATTATCCAATGATCCAGGTTTAACATAAACAGAACAGGCCACATTCATATTCTCTGTATTGGACTTGAAATAGCTTGCAACTGCAGCTAATGCTAATTTAATCTGTTCATTAAATGATATTCCCTCCATGAGCTTCCATTGCAAGTTTGTTCCAGTTCAATATCAAGAATATGAATATGGCCTATTATAGTACAACTTTGCTCTCTTTACACATGTATACAATGCAGCTGAAACCAATTGTTTTAATTTGGTATTCTTGGCGAGGCCATTGTTGAACAGGATAGTGAGCTGTCATAGTGCTTGTCTCTGCCATGAGTATATACCAGTTTCAGCCAGTAATCCACCCAGTTCAGGGGCATTAGCACACTCCTAATTGCTTCCTCCTTTAGAAAGTTTTGTTAATCAGAAACCTGTGATGTGTCACTAGGATAAGAACATAATTTGCTTTTAACTGATATTCAACCAGTTCATAAGTAAAAAGGTAAAGTCTGTTGAAAGACTGGTAACACAGAAAGGTCATTCACATCTTCCTCTGTACAAGATGTGGTACAAAACTAATGACTCTTTTATCTCTAGATTTTTGATGCATATTTATCTGAGGAACAAGGCCTTGCTGAAGACATTATCAAGTATGGAATGATCAATCTTAATTTTTAAAAATGTTCTCCATGCAGCCCATATTATTGCTTGAGTTATGATACTGGTAACTAATATCTTTATTTTAAGGTGACAATAAATGTTAAAAGGCCTAGGAACAGTTATAAATGTTGCATAAAAAATTTAGCTCAAAAGTTCATTTTGTGTTAACTACATGTAACCAAGACTGTTGAAAAGTGAACAAAACTTTAGGAACAAAATGAACCAATCAACAAGTGGGAAAGTTCACACCTTGCACTTTGAGAAAATGATTACAACCCTTTGTTCTCAAATACCATTCTGATTGGTTAACTCTTTTCAAAGTGCCCTGGTTCAAGTAATCACTCTGTAATTTATTCAAATAAGACTTGATTCACATAATGAAATGTTGACTGGATTAATGTCTGGGCTCATGTGCCAGGTATGTTACAATTTGCAGAGAATTCTACAAGTTTGTTGATGTTTGCATAGAAAATG
>JAHPZR010052456.1:0-12500 GCA_019787425.1 Platygyra sinensis
ATAAATTGGAAAGTATACCAGCGGAGGTTGGTAAACTAGATGGTAATCATAAGCAAAGGTGATGAACTTAAGGTAAGCTTGAAATTATCAGCAACACCAAACAATGAAACTGTGGGAAAAGAGAAGAGAATAGAACCAGGTAAAGATTCTTCAGATCGTCAAGGGATTGTTTGTAAATTCCTTTAAGAAGAAGAAAGGCTGCTTAAGAGGCAGCAGGTGTCCCTTTGCCCATGTAATTTCTGGTGATGGTGCAACATTAAAGCCTCTTGCAAAGAAGTCTTGAGAAAAGCAAGTAAGGCCACTGTCAAGAAAGCAGATCCCTCGTCAAGGCAAAGAGAACACCAAGCCTGTAAGTGATACTGAACATGTAACTAAACAAATAGAATTAGTCAATCTGCAAGTGGAAAATGACAGTAAGAAGCATGACAAGGAACATGACAGGCAAGCTAGTGGACCAGGGATCCAGCTGCTACCTAATAAAGATGAGTCAGCAAAAGGGACAGGAATGGGCTTCATGGACTGTAATCTGGAATGTAAGAGACTTCGGTCAATTGAGATACAGCAACTTAAGCGACGTTTTGGAGGTTCAAGGTGATTGCTGTGAAATCCAACAGAACACTTCTTACAAGATTAAGTTCAAACCTACAGATCCTGACTGGGTGAGATATCACTCTGATGCTTGAGACTAAGTGCAAGTAAGACTTTCCAGATAGCCAGATCAATGTTGTTGCCAGGGACCTCACTCCTCCCACTTGCTCTGGAATCTCATACTCTTACTTTAACTTAGTCCACTACTCTTGAGAAAAGATCACTCCTTGTGTATCACAAATTGTAAATTTAGGGCAAAATTTTCGGTAAGGATAATTTGTCTTCAGCGTCCCTTATTGATGATGGATTGCAACAACTCCAGTTAAAATCTTATTTAGGATCCGGTACAAATTGTATATAAAGATCTACGAGGATCTTGTACTGGAAGCTTTTGACCAGGACATTCCCTAAAGATTCAGGAGAGAAAAGTCATGGACATGCAAGCTCATAAATCAGCAATACAGGGTTGTGAAATTAACCAGCATGGATTATGTTTCTATTCTCGAAAGATGTCAATTTCTATGAAATTTTGTTTATAAAGGAGATTAAATCATCAGATATGCTGAAATCAAACTTGGTTCATGTGTAGTTATTTGCCAATAATTAGTGCATTTGCATAATGAATATCAAACACGCTCTCATTTCTTTTAACCAATTATAGTCATTCAACATTGAAGTAGTGTATCTTACAGTGAGTTTCCCAGAAGATTATCCATTACATGTGAGTACAGAATAGACTAGTTAACACTTATTCCTGAGCACGCATAATTTTGGATATAAGATGGTAAAAAGCCAACCTGAGATGCATAGCGCAGAGAAAGCCATAATGACCTCATCCAACATGCACCAGTAGAATATTTTTTTTATTAAAAACACCCCCGATATATAGAAATTAAACTAATTAAAAATAAAATGACCCAAAAAATGACATGTAAGCTTGCCGTATTGTAGAGCATGGCATAATGGCTCATACACCATAATGGATAAGCCAGTGAAAAATCTTGAGCTGCATTATCCAATGATCCAGGTTTAACATAAACAGAACAGGCCACATTCATATTCTCTGTATTGGACTTGAAATAGCTTGCAACTGCAGCTAATGCTAATTTAATCTGTTCATTAAATGATATTCCCTCCATGAGCTTCCATTGCAAGTTTGTTCCAGTTCAATATCAAGAATATGAATATGGCCTATTATAGTACAACTTTGCTCTCTTTACACATGTATACAATGCAGCTGAAACCAATTGTTTTAATTTGGTATTCTTGGCGAGGCCATTGTTGAACAGGATAGTGAGCTGTCATAGTGCTTGTCTCTGCCATGAGTATATACCAGTTTCAGCCAGTAATCCACCCAGTTCAGGGGCATTAGCACACTCCTAATTGCTTCCTCCTTTAGAAAGTTTTGTTAATCAGAAACCTGTGATGTGTCACTAGGATAAGAACATAATTTGCTTTTAACTGATATTCAACCAGTTCATAAGTAAAAAGGTAAAGTCTGTTGAAAGACTGGTAACACAGAAAGGTCATTCACATCTTCCTCTGTACAAGATGTGGTACAAAACTAATGACTCTTTTATCTCTAGATTTTTGATGCATATTTATCTGAGGAACAAGGCCTTGCTGAAGACATTATCAAGTATGGAATGATCAATCTTAATTTTTAAAAATGTTCTCCATGCAGCCCATATTATTGCTTGAGTTATGATACTGGTAACTAATATCTTTATTTTAAGGTGACAATAAATGTTAAAAGGCCTAGGAACAGTTATAAATGTTGCATAAAAAATTTAGCTCAAAAGTTCATTTTGTGTTAACTACATGTAACCAAGACTGTTGAAAAGTGAACAAAACTTTAGGAACAAAATGAACCAATCAACAAGTGGGAAAGTTCACACCTTGCACTTTGAGAAAATGATTACAACCCTTTGTTCTCAAATACCATTCTGATTGGTTAACTCTTTTCAAAGTGCCCTGGTTCAAGTAATCACTCTGTAATTTATTCAAATAAGACTTGATTCACATAATGAAATGTTGACTGGATTAATGTCTGGGCTCATGTGCCAGGTATGTTACAATTTGCAGAGAATTCTACAAGTTTGTTGATGTTTGCATAGAAAATGACTGTCAGTGACCCACAGGTATCCCAAGCTCAGTATGTGACTGTTATGCAAGGCTGTGGCCTAAGAAAATTATCAGGAGCCATAATGTTTGTAATGATGAAATCCTGGGTGCCCAGCACTTAAGATTATTTGAAAAAAGTAATTCAAAATGTTCCCGTCACCCAAAGGCAAAAGCCAGTCACCCATGGCACCCAGATGCTTCTAGAGCAAAGCCCTGGTTATGACTTATTGTAACTTAATGAACGCTTAAATGAATTTACTAGGGAAATTCACTCTGGGCCTAAAGATTAATAAAACACACATTTTAATGTAATAATATTAACTTTACTCACCTCAGTCTATGGTTGGCTTTGTGTCTTTGATGCAATTTAGGTGCACCTTATGTCTAGTTTAGGCATGTTAGTGGCTTACAAATTTTTCTGAGTTTGCTGGTTGGTGTCTCCTGCATAAACCACAAACATGTCTAAAATGGACATAATTTGCACCCTAATTGCATCAAAGTCACAAACACAGCCCAATGTTGAGGTGAGTGAAGTTTATTTGTAGATTAATAGCTTTATTTTAGTATGTTTAAGTGTTCATAGTGTTACATTTAGTCACAACAGTCACTGTATAGCTTGGGTCTTCTCTGATTGACCACACACAGAATTATATCCTTTGCATTATTTTACAGTATCACTTACTTACATTTTAAACACTCAAGATGTTTACATTGTACAGATTTTTTGACATTTATTCTGACTAAAATCCTCGGTTGGGCTATGATGCAAAACTAATTTTTGTCTCCAAATGTTTTCTATCCATTTAAGGTTTGCTAATAAAAAAATCCAACAATGGGCATTGAATCAAGAGAAAATTAGTAACGATCAAGGACTTTTGAAGCTGTTCTTTCGCCCGTTTCTGCGTTGGTTTGACAGAAACTTAGAATCTGTTTTCATTGATGGTGGAAAGGAGGTAAGGACCACTAAGCTCTTTATGTACTTTTGGTCAAGGAATTTGAAGTAATGTAAGTGCAACCACCATCATACTTGCAAAGTGCATGACAATTTTATTCCTGGGATTGGGAGGAAGAAAACTGCATTCAAAAGCCGATGATTCTTGCTTTTCTGCCAGTGAAATAGCTACCAAGCAAAGTCCTGGAACAAAAATTAATAGCAATGAAATGGCAATGACAGAGTCACTGTTATACATGTAGTTCAAAGATATATTTAAAAGATGCAATTTTTCATCATCTACTGTAAAATCTTTTTGGGATTGGTTAAAACTACTTTTCACTGGCAGTGTGGCCAATAAATGAAATCAGTTACTGCTTCTAAAACAGATAAATTGCATTTTTATGGATCAGATGCACACTTCTCAGAATGATGTATAAAAACCTCATGAAATTGCTTCGCTTTATCCTTTTGATTGGTCACAATAAAATGCCCAGGGAAACACCATCATCACTATTTCTGTGAGCCCTTGAAATGTGGATGGTGTATTCCTAAATCCGAAAGGCATAATGGTAGACTGGTCAATAAATATACCATTTTCTGTCATGAATGTGGTTTTGATGATAAAAGGGCTATTGTATCACCGTACCTTGCTGAAGTTAATGAAGAAAACACAGGTGGACAAAGCCTTGGGTCGTAGTAAGGGCAGGATTGGCCTGTTTGTTGTTGTCAATGTATAATTTTACCTTTTGAGCCAATTATTTCAATGCAAGTTGAAAACAATCAAACTAGCTAATGTGAATAGCCATTCCCTTGATGGTCTTTTATCCTTCCTTTCTTGTTATTTGCAGATGAGAAGCAAATATGTCTCAAGTATCACATCATGTTCCATCATTGTACCAGATTTGGCCACTGATCAAAGACAAGTCAATGAACATGTAGAGGACAATGGCTGTGAAAGTTGCCCAAGTAGTAAACAAATTGACAATGAAGTTGTGGAAAGAAATCAAAATAATGAACCATCAGAAAGTTGTCGGACATTTGAAAAAGAGACTGGCAAACAAGTGCAAAGTTTCTCTAATGATATAGAACATGAAAGTTGTAATTTTAAAGACACGCACATTGATACCCCACAAACATCAACCAGTGACACTATTGATCAAAACATGTCAGAAATTAATAATTTGAAGCAAGTAGATTGCATGGAAGGCATGTCTTCAACTCTAAGCAAACAGGATACGAATTCTAAACTTGGTGCTTTAAGTGAAGACACAGCTGAGTCAAATCAATCAGAACCCCTCTGTAATGATTCAGTTGTATTAAACACTGTCAGAAAAGGGACAGAAATTCAGTTTAGGGGACTAAATTTGGAAGAGAATGTGAGCACCTTAAGAGGAAGCAGAGTAGTCTTCACCTTAGAGTGCAACAGGTGCAGGCAGAGGATTGATCAACAGCTGTCAGTGTCAGGGTATGTATACAATACATACCAAGTTCACGGACTGCATGGTACAATTTTTAGATGGTGAAGAGACTAAGAGATGTAAATAACAAATATTTTCCTGTTACAGACCTGTTAGTAAACAGTGTACCAGATGTGCATCTGTATTTGCAGTGAACTACAGACCAGCAATAATTCATCAGTTTTCGTCTGTTTTGGGATACCTGGACTTGGATGGGTAAGTTGCTTGGGAGGTAGTTGAATAGTACAACCACTCTTATTGGTCAATGTTCTGTCAAGTAGTGGTTGCCAGATTCAGAATGATGTGTCCTCTTGAGACAATTCGATCATTGGAGCCCTTACTAGCAGCATGTAGTGGAGATTACTTGGATGCATAAAAACCATTTTAATGAATATTATTTTTTCCATTCTGTTCTTATTGGCACACTCATTGACTTAGCTGAGTGCCATTGTATTGTTTCCTTTGACAAAATGGAAGAAAACATCAAGATACAAGGGTAAAACGAATTATTATTCGACTTTCATACACTGTACGAATTCTGATTTTCTGATTGGTTGATTCATACCACGTGACACTGGGTTGTGACGAGGCAACCTCCTTGATGTCATAATTGTGGTATAATAGCCGCGGTGTAAATTCAATACACCACTGTCATTACACCATGGTTTTGGCTGACTCAAAGTTTGACAATTTTTGTTTGCAGTGTATTCAATTTGAATAATAAAACTGTTAACGCACTCATTGCTCGTGAATTATCGGAATTTACCTGCACTCGTTCATTGTTAGTGAACTTGTGCAGGTAAATCCCCACAATTCACTTGCTGAGTGCGTTAACCTGTTATTATACTCCTCTTGGGAGCATTAAAATATATAATTATTGAAACACAAATTGAAATAATTATATATCCTAGTACCTGTTTGTTCTGCAGTTGTATGCCTTTTGATGTGGTTCTACCAGAAAGCGAACTGATGTTCGGCTGTCTAAATTGCTCTAAAGAAACAACAGTTAAGGTAATTTTAGGAAGTGAATAAAAAGCTGGACTATCTATGAACTATACATTTATCAATAACCAACACTCCACTTTACACTCCACCCTTCAGAGAGTGGAACAAGACGTTAAAAAGTACGTACTGTCAGGGAGTTAACATGTAAGCTCTTGTGTTATTTTTGGTTGAACAGTAAGAATTACAAACCCTTTTTTATTTTAGAACAATTTGATATCTCGATCAGAAACAGCACTAATTTTCTCCTTCTTTGTGACAATGATTTTGTCAATTTTTGCATCTAGGGTTTGCAGTATGGAGCTAACAGGAGCTGGTGCAGCCACTGTCACGCAAAACTTGGATTCCAGATACAATCAACTCGTTTTCAAGAACTACAGCTTAGTGAAACTGCAACAGGTTAGTTAGTTTAAAATCTAAAACGATTAATAGTCATTGCTGCTGGGTGTCTGTTTGTGGGGCAGACCTGGTCATAGTGGCTATCCATGCATGATCTATCTTATCACTGCAAGGGCCAAACTGACCTTTCAGAGTATTCATGTCATGGTGAAATATCGGAATGTTCACTGGTTGAAAATATATCATATTAAAAACACAGTCAATCTGTCGTGAATGGGAGAAGTGGTATCAATACCTCTTACTAACTGAGTTCGAGGTCCGTACCGTAAGTTACGGACCAAGTTTTTTCTCCTTCTTCGATTTAATCGTAAGGGAAAAAAAGAGGATCCGTAACTTACGGTACGGTCCGAGAAGACGAGGTTAGTAATATATTTATTATATCTCTATTTTGTGTCTGACGGGCTCGGGAACGATTTCAATTCATGAGGAACGGCTTCAAATTTCTGAAGCAGGTCGAAAGCAAAACGAATCAATTTGAAATCGCTTTTAAGTCGTTAGCACGCTTTAGTATACAATTTAGGGGAAAAGAAAGTTTTAAAGTTTTACTTGCTATATTAGTTAAAAAAACTTGGTGATGAATCACTCAACAGTTTGGCAACAAAAAAAACTTTAAATTTTAGCGGGCCATGCAGGAGAGTACGGCCCGCTAAAGTGACCAATCACAGCGCGTGTACTAGCTTAGAGATATAATAAAGGCGCTTAAAATTAAAAAAAAACCATAGTGTTATAAAAATACAATCGTGAAATGCATGAATAAAATAAAATACAATAAAATAAAATTGTGGAATAAACTGTAAATTTTTGTTAAAAAGAATGCTACATTTCCTGGGAGTGGACAAGAGTTATTGTCCACATTGCGGGTTGACCTGCGGGTATGCCAAGATTTCAGGAACTTTCTGATTCAATAGTTTCCTTTGTCGGTGATGGGGGCGTCAGTGAAAACAATGACATGGTCATGGGACCACACGTGAGGTGCAATCCTAGAGCCTTTGGTCGCAGTTTTGACGTTCGTTATGTGTTCTTTTTTCCTCATAATAAAAGATCTGCCTGTTTCACTCACATAACGTCACTAACAGTTAGCGCAAGGAATTCTGTAGACAACTTCAGATTGTGAGTCTAACGGCGGTCGTGACTTTGAGTTGGGAACTCTTGTTCAAGCATTTGGAAGACAGTGATGTCTTGCTCTTTTAATATGCGTGTTATTGGTTCGGTTACACCTGTGATGTAAGGCGAACGACTTGTGTGATTTACGAGGGTCCAATTAGGGTCCTTGGGGGATAAATCAGTAGATGGTTAAGATCTCTTAGTCTGGACACCATAAATGAATTTTGAAGGATAGCAGTTGGATTCCGAGGCTGAGTAAACTTTTAATAATTGATTTTTTCCTTCACTGGTATTAGGTAGATGTAGGGCTCAGTGTAGGAAAGTTGCTGTGGTGTTCATGGTGCGAACTGAAATATACTTTTAGCCAGAGAACGTTCCTATAATATTTTAACGTGTTTCATCCAGACTGCGGCCCTTCTATATTTTCATATATACGTATATATTTCAGTTGGTTTTATTCTGTCTTTTCGTAATGAATACTATATATGAAGTTCACTAAGCAAGAAAACCATTTAGTTTGTACTACAGAATATGAAAGAATAAAGAAGAAATATAAATCAGTTGAGACATGTTGCACAGCTGATCTTAACCGATTATTTGTCTTTTACAATCAACCATACTAATGCTAGCAAATACCTTTCTTTAGCTTCCCTTAGAAAAAGCAAAGATTCTAACGTTATTTCCAAACCAAAGAAACAAATTCGAAGCTCAGTAATAAAGGAAGGACAGCCATTACCAGCTAATGGAACCTGTAAACATTACAAGAAGAGTTTTAGATGGCTCAGGTAATGTATTGTTCGTATTCTTGCCTTTCACTTCTTTTGTTTTCTTCGAATTGTTCACTACTTTAGAACTATTTTTAACCCTTTTGCTTCTAAAACGTGGATAGAACAGAATTGGCTGACATATATCTTTATTCTATTAGCCAAAGAAAGCGTGTCTTAAAGATAATTAAGGGGGGAGAAACTTAACTACAAGTCTGTTGCTAAGGAAATCTCAAAACCCCCTTTTTTGGCTCCTGAAGTCCAGTGGGCATCAAAGTTTACCGTGTTTGTTCGATTCACGTTTCCTTGAAATGTTTCGAACCACGCCCATGTTTGGTATGTCACGTGACCACAATAGAAAATGTCTAAAAACTCGGACTGAGTGGATCGTTTTCGAAATATAACAATACCTTTTGTTATAACACGGCATTATCTACAACTTGTAGTATGCGTTTGAGGAAATGTACAATATTTCGAAAATTATAGATCTTTAAGAGGCTATGAAAGCACTTAAAGATCTTTTATTTTCGAAATATTGACTTCAACAAACAAGATTTTTTTTCACTCAACCACAGTATTAAAAGTTCGACTCGTTAACCGCATTCATTGTTTCGTAACCTGCGATCAGGCGTCCCTTACATTTTTTGTCGCGGCGGGAAGGTACCCGCGACAAAAAATATAAGGGACGCCTGATCGCAGGTTAATTGTTTCGTTTTTTTAGGTTCCCGTGTTGTGGGAAGTGTTACCCGTGTGATTTATGCCATGAGGAACAGGAAGATCATGAAATGAAGTACGCCACAAGAATGGTTTGCGGGTTTTGTTCAAGAGAACAGGTTCGTGTCAACTGAACCCAGAGGTTGATCTCTAAACACTTGGACCCACTTCAAGATAACTGTTGAGAAAACAAACTAGGGTAGTGACTATAGTTGATAGCTTTATCCAAGCTATGAACAACCAGGCCCTGAGCTTCAATTTTTTCTTTTTTATCAACTTTCGTTTTGTACATTAAGTGTTGTTGTTTTGTATACTGGCAAGAATCCAAACACGGTGTTCAGCTGATCAATTCTTTTGTATAATTCTTACCAGTTAATTGATACATATTATTTTAGGAAACCTCAAATTTAGATTCAGAATAGGTCACACAGGATACTCTACATCACGCACGTTTTAAATGCCGGTAAACATAAAGCAATACACACTAATTACACTAACCACCGAAAACATGAGTTATAGTTCGATAGACCCTTTTCATAAATGGCTGCCAATTTAAAATTCTTTTGTGTGCATTTAAATTAGCCTCACTAAACTCGTTTGGGCGTAAAAATTCTTTTGAATTATCAACTCAAAAACGAGGTTAGTCAGGCTAATTTTAATAATAACAGTCAGAAGAATTTATAATTGGCAGCCATTTATGAAAAGGGTTTATTGTATATATAGCGAGAATTTTAGGCAATAAACGTTGCAAATAGAATTCTATATGTGCTATATTTCACCGGTGAAAAAAGCGATACGTCCAATCAGGTTTGCGTATAGCGTTCTTCACATGTGAAAAATATAACTAATCACCGTTCATGATAGAATCACTAAGCCAATCAGAGTTAAGCACTCTAATGGCTTCCGAGAAGCGCGGGCTTGAAATCAGCGTCCGCTTGAAGTTTGTGTCTCGATAACATGGCTTCGGTTCCCGTTTTACTTCACTTTCGGAGAAACAGCAATGGAATATATCTAACAAATATCTTGAGCGCTAGAACTTCAGTTTGAGAATCAATGGCCATTCAAGAAACCGAGGAAGTAAATTTAACATCAGAAAGCCAACAACATTCAAGGAGGAACATTCAAATTTAAGGTCATTCCCCAGTATTGCATTGCGCATCCCTACTGCGCATAATTTTACGCGTGATTAGCGCGCGCGCATTAGAAAATGGCGGCTTTTTCTGTACGACTGGACCTCGCCGAAGAGGTAAATCGACATTTTCTCGAAAACGAGTACGGTGACCTATCATTTTTTTCTGTCGTTTTGATTTGATTAGTAAATTTCTCTATGTAAAATAAATATGGGCCAATTCTCAGTTTTGAGAAAAAAACAATCGTCGGAAACGTGAATTTAGCAAGCAATCGTGGTGCTTTTGTAAGGGTTTATATGGTATAAACAAGGTGCTGTTGCTCCTAAACGAACATGGGGACCCCTCATTTTTATTTCCAAATTTAAGTTCCTATAATGTAAACAATCAATTGGCAAAGTTTGAGAAAAATCTCAGTTTAGGTTCTATTTCAGTGGAATGACCTTAAACAGTGTAAGTCAACAGAGTCCGAATTTGCCTTTGCACAGCGCGAAATGTCGCCATGACATGATTGAATCTGACAGTAATTATGGACAAACGAAAAGATTTCTCACTATGTATTTACGAATTCTCCCATATTATATTTAAGCTTGTGTATGCTCGTTGTACGCCTATATCTGGACTGGAAAGCGAATTTGTTTTTCATTACGCTCGGTCATTCATTACGTTCTCAGCGTTCTGCTTGTAAACTTATGGTGCCGGAAAAAAAACTAAAACTGATTTAATGGTTGTGTTCAATTCTCGTTATATATACAATAAACAGATTACAGCATAGAAAGTGCTTTGTACGGATTTTTATTCACTCGTTGCAAAACTTTGAAAAACTCACTCGTTCGCTGCGCTCACCCCTTCGTTTTGCAAAGTTTTGCAACTCGTGAATAAAAATCCGTACGTCGCACTTTCTATGAAGTAATCTATTTCTATAGCACGTGAGAATTTGATTGACCCCGTTATTTGTTATCACTGTTTTTATAAACTATGGTGATTACCATTCATGCTGTACATTGTAACGATAAAGGAACAGGCTAGCATGTTTTCGTAAGTGACGCTGTGACAAATGATGTAACGTTTTCCATCTGTTACAACCGTGACATTGATTTCTTACCGAGTGGGACTTCTCCTGTTTCAGCCCTACACACAACAACCCTGCAATGGCTGTAAGGCGGCCGTGACCAAGTCACGCTCTGCTCACTGGGAAGGAGGTAAAGGATGTCGTGACAAGGTCACCATGAGCAGGTAGGTGAATTGTTATGTTCGTAGCAGAACTTGCTCATTTGTACTATCTAGCCTCTCATTTTTGTTATAAATTCTTAATGAAGACGTACATTACTACAACTGTTTACAATTCATATTTTTTGTTCTTAGTAACAGTTTTTCCTTTAACATTTAGAAATGACGAGCAAAAGCACAAGCAGTCAGGGAAGACAGTGTCACGCAAGGCACAGAAGCGGTCTGAAGGAAAGGGCAAAGGGAAGGGAAGCAAGGGGAAATGACTCTGTAAGGGGGTAGGGGGTGGGGGCTTATGTTAGGAGGTGTAACCAATATGAAAAAGCAGACGTTTTCACATTATCCCCTACAAAAATTGTTGAAGGCTTTGATTTACCTAGTCAAGTAAAAATCTCGCGACTATTAACCAATGACAGGAAGTGCTCACAGTTAAATACAGAGCAACGTGAACTTTGTATCGTCGCCTATGTTATCAAGGTTCTTTCAACAAGACCACAAAACAGAAAATTGTCAAGGTCCCTATAATTTGCTGCTTCACTGTACATGAACGTTCTTGTGTTCAGGCGACAAATTGAACATGGTTTACTTACTGGTGATGTTAGAAAAACGAGACACATTAGTGATGATGTACCAAGTGATAAATGTTCAAGCTGCAGCGTCTGTGTTTGAACCACACCCACAGTTAGGCGGGAAAATCTTGGGTGTCGTGGCATACAGCAGATTGAAGACAAACAACTATAGTTGTCATCCAAATAAGTAAATGAAGTTGTCTTCTCGTCACTACAACGTATATGTCGATTTAGTAAATTCTCAGCTCCGACTATTGCATTTCTAGCTATTTGATTGACTAAAAAACTCCGACTATGAGCCAATAGTCCGAGTTTTACGTCATATGGAAAATAGTGCGCCAAGTTTAACATTTTTCGCTTTGTAAAATTGTGGAAATAAAAATCGGCGGCAAAACCCGGTTTGAGAATTTACTAAAACAATTATTCCATTCGCCCTTGTTGGATATGAAGTGATTATAACCAACTCGCGCTACGCGCTCGTTGGTTATTCT
>JAHPZR010052456.1:17500-22500 GCA_019787425.1 Platygyra sinensis
AACAAAGCAGCAACTATGGAATATGTTTTTTTTAGTTTTTATGTGTTATCACCTTCCTCGGACATAAATCCATGCCATTCCTTACTTTTTGATCGGGATCATTTGCGGTCCAATATGGCGATCATTTCCGGTCCGGGATCATTTGCGGTCCAATTTGGGGATCATTTGCGGTCCGGGATCATTTGCGGTCCTAGGATCATTTGCGGACCCGTACAGGATTTATATGGAATGAACAAGGTGGTGCTGCTCCTAAACGAACATGGGGACCCCTCATTTTTATTTCAAAATTGAAGTTTCTATAATGTAAACACTGCCAATCAATTGGAAAAGTTTGAGAAAAGTCTCAGTGTAGGTTCTATTTTAGTGGAGTGACCTTAAGGCGGGGGTACACCCGAATTTCAGTGTAATTTTGGTAAGTTTAGAGAGAGGTTGAAAGGGAAAAAAAAGGGTTTTGGAACACCACCAGACAGTTGCCCGACCGCACAATGGCACCTCAGGTTGTTGGGCAACTGTTTGGAGTGTATCTACCTATTTTTAACTTCAAACTCTAATTTTTAAAACACCACCAAATCTTCCAAATTTCCTATTTCCACAAATTTTACTAATCCTTTGAGAAAAACTATTTATCTCCAAATATGCCTAAAAATCACCAAAAAATTTCCAAAACGACCCAAAACATAGAAATGTGAAATGAGCATTGAGATTCTTGATTGCTTGAAGCGTAAACGAGATATTTGCATTAAAAACATAAAACCAAGTCAAAATGGGGCTTTCGGGTGTACCCCCGCATTAAAGGAGCAGTGTCACCAGGATTTTCCTGTTTTAGGTCAATTCTGTGATAAAATCGTTACTTTGAGGCTTTAATCATAAAGAAAATGCTTCTGTAAAGCTACGACGAAGTTAACAGAGAGGGCTAACTATAATAAATTTCTTGAGGATTTTTGGAACATGTAGCATCATAACTTGAAAAAACTGGCCAGTTTTTTCAATGCATTTCCATCCATGCAATCCGCAGCGACAGGCGACAGGAAACAGTTTCAGTACCTTCAAATAGTCTTCAATTACAAAACTAGATCAGTAGTTTTGGAATTCAATTGCTGCGAAGACACTATCTAGCTTTTTTTTATAAAGTTGCCAAATAGCGCGACAATGCCCCTTGAAAATTTCTCTCCCTGCTTCGGAATAAACCAAAGGGTGATTTTTTTGATATGGATTCGCCTGAAAGTGCCCATTTCTCTCGCAGACCATTTTGTGTAGTGAAATATGCGATGAACTAATCCAAGAACGACACTCTTGACTCTTCAGTGGCGAATCTAGGGGAGGGGCCCGGGGGACCCGACCCCAGCCCCCTTGTTTCGGGTAAAAAGGAAATCGCAGAAGAAAGAAAAGCTGGCAGGGCAAGCGAAACAATCCTCCCTCCCCGCCTTCTTAGCTCAAGGTCTTGATCCGCCACTGTTCTTGATCCGTTCCACCCAGGGTACAACGTTCCCACGTTTAACATGGCGCGCGTTTTTCCACAACAAAACCTCTCGACGAACGTCGTCCCTTCTTTTGTTTAACTCAATCTCTTTAACATGAATTGAACTGATGAGATGAATCGGCGTACTAAATGGATGATTGTGGCGCAAATTTCAGTTGGGTCGAAGTAATCGTATTTGCAAACACAGCCCTCTCTTCACTCGCACTACTGAGGAGTTTACAGAGCGGCTGAAGTCGCAGGCTACACCATCACACCAACAACTCGAAGAGTAAGTCAACAACTTTTATTTACACAAATATGTTATATACCACAGGATAAGTTACATAAACTGAACGGGTTCGATTCTCAACTGATCACTTCTGCATTTCAACAACGGTAATAACTAATGACGTTTTCTCAAATGCTCCTTCAGGTTTCTTCTTGGAATAGGACGTTTAAGCAACCACGACGGCAACTCCAAGGACGTCTATTAAGAGATGAATTCATATTTAATCCGGCTACGAATCTCGCAAGAATCTGGATTCATTCAGTTTGTCTAGCACTGTCAGAGCTATCCCACAAATGGAAGACAGCGTTACAATTCTTAATAGTAATTCAAAACACTTGGCGTCGAGGTTCACTTTTCCTAGACTACACAGAATTTAGCCTTTTTTCGTTTTTGTTTTGTAGTGAATTGCCAAAAAATGTATTTTTAACAAATAAAGAAGCATAAGCCGTGCATTACACTGATAAAACGAGACGGGCATTTAAGAACACTATGACGAGGGAAATGTAGAGTAAGCCGCAAGCCGGCCTGCGAGTGTTTCCTACATTTCTCCAGAGTTCTTAATGGGGGAGTTTTATCACACGGCTTAGGCTTCTTTATTTGCTTTATGATATAAAGGTAACGTGGCGAAAAACAATAAAACACGCTTTTTCTTTGTTTTATACTCTGATTAAACAATTTTGACCAATCAGAGCGCGCGCAAGGTCCTACCTATATTCAATAACAAGACGTATCACGCACGTATACAGCCACAGTTTTCTCGTCATTAAACTGCTTCTGTTTCGCGACGTTCCCGTTCCCGCTGCCATCGTGGTTTGCTTAAACTCCCTAAAACCCCAGGGAGGAGGGTTGTGGTAAGGAGAGTTTAGAATCAACCACTGAAGAGGGACTGGGACTGAGCGGCCGCCTCCGGTGAGCTGAAACGAACCCTCTTATCCCCAAAAGGGCATGGACCGAGAATTGTCACAATATCATCGTAATTTAGAACTTCTTTGGATAAGAGTTCTTCAGCAAGCTGAGGATACAAAAAATATTGTTAGTTTCTTGGCCATCAGTGTATTCTAATCTGTTTTCCCGTAGAACACTGAAAATAGTGACCCCCTGAAAGTCATTTCATATTTAGGAAAGTTCTTCTTTTTCTTAAAACGCAATAATGCGAAAACAGACCCAAGAAACTGCTACTTACACATCATACTCTGTACATATAAAACCATGCAAACACAAAATCCAAAAACATTGTAATAATGTAGTTTCAGTTTAGCCACAGAAGCTCTTGTGTTTTAAGACAGTCGATGTACAAAAATGAATCCATGGTCTTTCATGTATCTACTTGTACAAGGTACTCAACTTACAGTTCTCAGTTTGTCCAAATTTTCTTCAATAATTGTATCTGTCGTCTGAAATGCCTTCCCAATCAATATGCGAACCTCCTAAAAAAAAAACAGACCAATAATCATCAGTCTCATTACTCGTTCGTTCATTGGCATTCCTCAGTACAAAGTGATCTAACCAATCACAATGCAGATATTTTCTTAACCAATAAGCTGTAAAATAATCGGAAATCAAACTTGACCTGTCTCGGTGGCGCTGAGAAACGGCAGAAATTCGATGCTATGTTTAAAGTTAAAATGTATTTTCTTCGCGTCCCGTATCACAAAACTCAAAAGACCATTGTGATAGTAACAATGCGGATCTCTCTTTTTTACCATAGCAAACTCAAAATATCTCTTGCAACACCCAACTGCAATGATTATTCCTTAGAGAATCGCGAAACTAGTAAAACTAATGTGAACGTTATCAACAATCCCAGTGAGTTTAGCTTATAGAGTTTTTCATTCCTTTTAGATTTACGTTCGGACGAGGGACGACGGACATACCTCATCCATAAGCTTGGCGAGTTTATCACTGTAAAACTTCTTGGTAAGTTCAGTCGGTTTCCTAACAGGGAAGGAAACATTACCAACACGAGGACTCATGCCAAATGTTACCACCTGCAAAACAAACATCAAGGAAAATAAATATTTAAGAAACTTTCTAGCATCAATAAGTCGTCCCTGAGTGACGGAAGTAATAGCTCACCTGTTTATATGCCATGTCAGTCACTTTTCGAAGATCGTCTTCTGCTCCTTTTAAAACAAGAAATAATAAGAATGACAAAATGAAACGCACTAGCAAACCAACCGACTGCCCACATAACCGACGAACGACCAATCAATCGCCCGCCCGAGAACTGTTCCTAAGAAACATGGAGTGGTCGGGCTGTTTTCTGATTGGACGCAATAGTCAGAAACCTTCAGGTAGTTTTGTAAAGATTTCTTTTTCCAATGGAATATAAAGACTGAAAGCAAGGTATTCAGTTTCTAACAACTGCATCACTCATCATACCTGTAGTAACTCTCCGGAATATCTTGGCCTCTGCGGCTCGTCCTCCCAAAGCCATGCACATTCTATCAAACAACTGCGGGGAGATAAGCACGATAACAGTAAATTCATAGCTTTATAGTAACTCTGTGTTGATCATATTGCCTAAAGTAAACGTCTCATCAGTCATTTTCTTATCTTAAGAACTCCTTTAAGGCTTTAATCACGACCATAATTTATTTACCGAAATGCGATCCGGGTTCGGTTGCTTCCCGGCAGTCCACTCAAAAGTTAGAACAACCTTGTGCACCATAAATATCAACACAAGCTCAGCGAGGTGTTAAATTACAAATGAAATTTTCATTGGAAATGATTATCGTTACTGACCTGTTGAGTGCTGTACAGTTTGTTGTCCGAGGGAAGGTGCTGCGCGTAACCCAACGAAGCATTAGTGCGAGGAACAATGGACACCTTGGAAAAAAAAAACATTACAACAACACTGACATTGAATGAGAGATAGTGACAGAAAGCTCAACAAAAAGAACAAAACAGTCAATTCAAGGCCCGGTTGTTCAAAAGTGAATTTATATTGGGCAGGAATAGTGTCAACTGTGAATTATTTATACTGATAAACTATCAACAAAGATTTCTCATTTTTTTGTCCTTCATGTTTTGTTTGTGGAGAAGAGCAATCGGGTGCAATGAATTACCTGACTCGCACATGTGCTATTCTTGTTGTCAACCTTCCAAATCCATTCGAGTAGTGGTGATCGGTATGGGTTTTGCCATTTACAGTTACTTGTCTTGTACCTTATAGTCTCGAGATCAACACACACACATTCCTCCTATCCTCTCTCATAAATTTATTTTGTTCGGCCAGAGAAACATGTCACT